>JAOSBK010032459.1:0-11237 GCA_027568895.1 Erythroxylum shatona | reverse complement strand
ACCATATTCTTATCCCTTAGGAGTAATGACTTTTAAGACTGAACCTTTTCTTTGATTGATTATAGGCACATTGATAGCCAATTACCCTATTTTTCTTGAAAACTTTTCATCAATTTTTGAACCTTAAAGGATTTACTTTTACTTGATTACTTAAAACTTCAGTTCTATTGATGAATTTTAAAGAGAAGGTCTAATGTGCTCGTGATTGCTAGTATATGGTGATTGTTAAATTTGTTTCTTATTATTGTTGTAATTTTATATGCACTCCAAAGTTGCTCCAACTTCAAGTTGAAAATTATTTGTTACGAGTATATTGAAAAAGAAAAAAAAAACTTGTAGAGTGAGAACAATTATTGTTATGCCAATAAAATTTTTTTCTTAACTGACTTATGCTAGGAAGAACCAAGTTTTGTGTAATCTTGTTTATGTAAATTTCCTTCACCTTATTACCCTTTTAATTATCCCTACTATACCTTGACCAAAGCTTCATTACACCCTATTTAAAAGATTTTTTTTTTATTTTTGTTTCTATTTTACTTATTAGTGGTGGAGATGTAATTTTATTGCAAGCAAATGGTTATCCTCTTATGTAATGATATGAGAATTTTTTATATGTTCCATCCTAAACACTTTGAGTACATTGAGTGAATCTTTTATGAATGTGTGGAATTTGTGCTTTCGATTTTTGAAATTATCAATCTGATTGTTGTTGGTATTCTCTTATGAAAGTTTTTTCTATGATAATTGAAGTCTAATTTTAGGCTAATTTGGTTTGTATGATATAATAATTTAGATGTCGATGGACATATTAATGTTAATAAGGGATGGATTGTTGTTTACATCTAATAATTTGGATTATGATTTTTTTGAGGACAAACAAAGCTTAAGTGTATGGAAGTTTGATAAATGCTTAATAGACTATGTTTTTAGCTTTATGTTTACCATTTTTTTACTTAATTATTTAAGAGTTTTTATTGTTTTTGTAATTATTTTATTTCTAGTGCGTTATTAGGTGTCAATTGCCTTCATTGATCAAAAGGAGAAAAATTAGGGCAAAATTAAGATAGAAAATGGGGGAATTATTTTTTTTTTGGAGGGACACATTCATATTGATGAAGGAAATGCTCATACATATCATACACATAATCAAGTGAAGGGTTGCTTAAGTTCCTCAGAGCATGTACAGCTTTGAAAATGTTGTTTTGCTTATATAAAGGTGGACATGTCAGTGTAAGCCATGTAAACGGGCAGTGATGTACACGATCATGTTCACTGCCTTGTGTAAGCTCTTAACAAAATGTCTACATGTGATTTTGAAAAAAAATTTAGGGACATGGTCAGGCCTACAACCATGTAACTGATTGTGTCCATGCTAGAAAACCTAATTTCATAATATAAAAGGCACTTATTAAGGCTAATTAAAGAGAGAAACAGTTACAATTGAAGTTAGAAAGGAGAGTTGGAGTTCTAAACACACTCCTAAACCTATGAAAGTAGAAAAACAAAGATTACATTAGAGAACCAATAGACAGTACTCTTCCATCAAATTTTCAAGGGATTAAATTAAAGAAAAAAGGAGATAGAATGGATTCTCTTCTTTTTAATTCTTGTCTTTGAACTTTTGATTATTTTTCTATTATTATAAACTAAATTTTTTTATTGCCTAGGTAGGATGAACACTAAGTTGAGATGGATCTTGTGATTTGATTCTTTTTTTAACGCAATTTAGTTATCGACTCATTACGATTCAATTGTATGTTTTAAGTCTTAAATTAATATGTCTAGGATAATAATTCAATGTATGATTTCATATAATTGATATTAAGAAATTATTTTGTAAGAATAGATCTACCATAATGGGAAGAAGTTGCATCCAAACCTAGAGATAGGTAAACATAAATTCTCTAGATTAGGATCAAACCTAATAGTAAAATTAATAAATGAAGGGTTTTAATAGAAATATAGTTAATCAACTAAGGACTAGTTGTTAAAAGCCTTAAGAAAGATATTCATATAAGATGGGAATTTTTACGGTCTAATAATCAGTAATTGAATTGCATAATAAAAATTTAATAATTAAGAAATCTTAAGGGATTCATTACCTAGGTACTAGTTGTTTGATATTAATTAATCTTAGTGTCATCTACATTCTTGTTTATTGGTTTTTTTTAATCTATGGCTTAGTTTTAATTAAACTACCATCCTATTTTGTGAGTTAGATAATAGAGAAGAGGTTATTACTAGTACTTGTAGTCCTTGTAGGATCAACTTAGTATTCATTGACACTATACTATAGTTCGATAGGTGCACTTGCCTGTCAGATGTATATGGTAGAGATCAGTCATATCATATATCAAATTTTTAACTTTAATCTATATTAGTTGACCACTAACTTATATAGGTTGACCAATCACCCCAAAAATATGATTTTAACAACTTCAAATGTTCAAAACTAATTTGTTTAATGAAATTATGATTTAAACACTTCCCCAAATATTCCTTGAAGAGTGCTTGAAATATCAAGAGATTTATATAAAAAAAGGTTAAAAAGTTTTTCTATTAAAACAAATTGCTTCATTGAAGTGAAATGAAACATTTATGTATAGTAAGCCATTTAGACTGTCAAATCAACCAAGGTAAGCTTACAAGTAGTAATAAATAATATAAAATAATCTTGACATATCTTAATCATTTTCTATGTTTGACTTGATCTTGATATTGAAAGTTGCAAACTTCATCTTTTCTTTCATAAACCATCTTTATTACAATATCTTGTTCTCATATTCCTTCTCATCAAAATAGTAAACTCATTAGTAGTACTTAAGTTTTGTTTTCATTAAAACATCGATTCAAACTTCCCTTTGTTCAACAATAACTTTGTTAAATATCTACAACTAAGCAACGACATTTCTTACAAGGTTTGATGTATCAATTGAATTCAAAAATTTTATAATATACTCAAGTCTCTTATTTGGCCAACAGTCACATAAAATTAAATAACTATAAGTTGCTCAAGTCTTTCTTTTTTGATTTAAATAAAATTTTTTATTTCACTAAAAGAGTTGCTAAGAAGATTATGTCTATAATAATCAATTGAAGAAGTTTTAAACCTTAAATCATAACATATAATAACATCTACCATAGGTTGGTAACAGTAAGATTTGGTAGCATCGAATTATACACCTACGTTATGCAACCATATAGCAATTATTATTTTCTCATTATAAGGTACTTCTTTATATTATAATTCACTTCAGATAGAAGATTGAGTTTAGGGCTTGTTTGTGGAGTAAACAATGTAGGCACTTATCTTTTTCTTTCCTAATAACAACTGAACTAATCCCTTATTCTTGTGTAGGAATACTAGCATTGGGATTGTCAATATTATCCTCATAAATGCAAAATGAACTTCCACTTCTCATTTTATAATTATTTTTTCTTTGTTTCTTTCTCATTCTTATAATCTTTAAGAGAAGTTTTTATCTATTATTTATATCATAACTAACTTTTCATGTAAGATTTCACATCACCTTTGGTCTTAACGAAATAATTCTTTTTGTTTACTTGATGATTCCCCAACCTTTCAAGTGTCTGTCACAATACAAACATATAGTATATTTTTTATACCAGGAAATCAATCTTGCATGAGCCAAAGCTTGCTCATTGAATCCTCATGAACAGATTGAATTTTCAAGGGTAATTAAACTTTCATCCATTTCTCTGTAAAAAAGAAAACAATAACTTCATATCAAAACTAAGTTTCTTTATACATAACCTTGCATCAAACATAGTGAACAAGTCATGTGAAAATCTGAAACAATGTAGCTTCGTAAAAATTTTGGTTCAGCTGCAGTTGTTTCTAGCACAATCGAAAGCTATCCTCATAACATGACCGACTCATGCTAACCTCAACAGAGGATTTTCTCAACAATGTTTAATAATAATAAAGCGAAATAAGCAACTCAAGTGATTAAAGAATAACCAACATAAACAAATACACTTGATAAAAGAAAAATAACTTCCCTAATAATTCCAACTCCTTCAATGAAAGATCATAAAGTTGTCTACCAGTAAATTTGTTGTAGTCTTTCAATATTAATACCATAACATCACACTCATAGTAGCAAAAAAATAAATAACAAACATACACGTTTCTTCACTAAAACGTTGCAAATAATAGAGCTATAAAATTCATGATGCCCGCTGGAATTTTTTGCCCACAACCAGTACTATCGACAACTACTAAAAACATACCCAATCAACACTCAATCAACGCAATAAACATCACACCATCGAGCAAGAATAGCAGATGCAAATATTACAAAGACTTCTGGAATTTTCTCACACCATAACTCACAATCGACAACAACTAAAGTAGTACTCTATGAACAATAAGACATTCACCAAGAGTTCACGCATATATTAGAAAATTCAGTTGCTAAAATCAACACATCCAACCTGTCGCGCAACCCACTATTGTTGTTCAAGAGATGGAGAATACGTAGCAAAAATAACACACAAAGAAAAACTCTGCAACACTCAATGGTTATTAAAAAAAAGGAATATACGGCCGCAGAGAAAAAAACATCATGCATGATAAAATCAGCTATAAGATCGTGAAATCCTACTCCCAAAGTTCCAACACAAACTTGGAATATTATCTCATAAAATCAGCTGCTGAAACTTATCAAAATCCCAACCGTTAGGTCATGCAAAGTCTATCGTTTTTCCTCTCCAAAAACAACATCACATCAGCCCACTATGCATGAAAAACTCAGTCAAATTTCAGCTGCAAAAGTAAAACCAAATCTCCAAAAATTTGCTTCCTTAGATAGTCATTATCCTTAAAATTGGTTATCCATTAAATCCCTTATTGATTTGGATTTTAAACCTTATCAAAATTATCTTAAAAGGGTCCCATATAAATCCACTAGGTCTAATTATCAAATAATGTTCAAAATTAAATAATAAGATAACAACATATATCTTAACAATCTCCCTCTTTTTGGCATTATTTGTCACCTATTGAAATTGTTCCTAAAGAAGATAATTGGATGCATAATCATCAAGTTTACAAATACTGCATGGGAACTCCCCCTTAATCAAACATAATCAAATATCCAAATGCATAAATATTTAAATATCCAGAGGTAACAAAACACAACCAACACGACATCCAATCATAATATGACATATTTCCCAAACTATAGTTTTCTCCCTTTTAGGACAAAAAGATGTCAAAAAGCAAGACTAATAGTCACGTAGATACCTTGAAATCTCCTCCTGAATTGAATACTCATATCATATGAAAACAAACAATGCCAAAATGAAGAACATCTTCAATGTGATCAATCTTGGCTAATAAAAAAGCGTAAAAATCTGCAATAGGTGCAGCGGAAGAATTATAAGCACCTCAAGATGACAATTTATTACCAGTCAAAACACTAACCAACATACCATTACTTACATTAAAGCCATCCACAAATGACCGATTAAATTCAAAAATCCAAAAAATGCATTTAACAAATCATAATCAATCTATATGAACATAAATTACCCAAATTTATACAACCCACAATATAGAGAAATCAAGATAAAACTTGAAAATTTCGACTCATAAAAAACTTGAATCTTCTTATAGATCTCCAACTAAGCATCAACTTTTTTTTGACATAATTCCATAAATCAAAATCCAGAAACAAAAATCTCAAATCATCAAGCAAAGCCTCATTCTCACGTCAAATATACTATTCAACAAGTAAGGAAAAGATCAAACACATACCAATTAACTGAACCTTAGAAAACCCATTAATAAAAACTCAGAAAGCCCAGATGATAACTCCTTTGCACCCCCTTTTTTGTTTTTTTAAATCAATATATTTAAAAAATGTAAAGCACACAGTTCCTGTGCACCTCCAAAAAATTCAAACTTGGCCTTATTCCTCATTGCATTATCTTTATCATCAGGTTCTTATTCTGAAGCAACTAATAAATCCTCTATCTGACCAGTTTCTTTAACAACAGCGACTAACTATGAATATGAACAATTTCTTGTTTTTCCTCCACCATGTCTTTGTGCTTATAATTGACCCTTTCTAACCCAAGTATGTTTTGGTAATGTGGGCTACTACTGGAAGTTCATTAAAGAGTGTCTAAATTTTTGGTTTTGAGTCATTTGAAATATCATTTGTAATAACTTGTAACATTTTGGCCTTATATACCTGATAACCCTACAAAAGTGACATGTAGGTATAAGCTTCTGATTCTTAATTGATATTTTTCCTTGGACGGATCTGATTGCACCACTTTTCTCATCATTAAACTTAGAACATTCACCTTTATAGCCAATGCCTTGAAGGACTCCTTTAATCTTACCAATTTTTATCAACTTTTCTAACTTTTGGGTGCCCACATTTATCATTTTTATTCCTTTTTTTGTACTGACCAGCTTCAATTTTGTTTCATCAAGCTCATTTATTGTAGATAATAACTTTTTCTCTAAATCTTGAATGATGTTATTCATAGAGGAGTTTTCCTTTTTTAGCTTTTCATTCTTCTTACATGTTTGCACTCATTTTGCATACATTAATTCACATGCTTCGTAAATATCTTCCTTTTTATCATCTGAATTGTTGTCATCACCAGTGTAACGAATCTCGTACCGTATTGGCTGGTATTGTCGGCCGGTACAGTAAGTACTGGGCCATACGTACTGTACCGGCAGACAGTACCGACCGAAAAACAGTACAAAATGAGATGTTTCAGTACTGGATCCAAATACCGACCTGTACTGGCCTATTTCGCCTGGTACCAACTAGTACCGTTGATATTTGGAGTACCAGCCATATGCTGGCTTGTACTGGAAATTTTTTTAAAAAAGGGGCATTTTTGCAAAAAAATGAAAATTTTAAAAAAAACCCACCCCCTAACTTGACTCTGCTACCTTCTCCTTCCTCTCTTTATTTTTTCTCTCAGATTCTTACTCTCTCTCTTCTTCACCATCATCATCTCTTTTTATTATCAATAATCTAATATTTAAATTCAAATAGTAAATAATAGTTATATTTTTTACAAAGAATAATTAAAAATATGTTAAACTGAAAATTAAGAGGTCTTAAATTTTTGTATTTCTTTTTAAAATTGTTAATATAAATATAAAAATATTTTATTATTAATAATAATTACATATTAAGATAAAATATATTTTTTTATTATTGAAAATTAAATATTAAGATGGAAAGTATATTTTATTATTGATAATGATTATTCTTTTATATGATATTTTGATGAAATTATTATTTATTATATGATAAAATTGTAATATTTTAAATACTTTGTGTTGTTCTTAATTTTATATTTCTATGATGATAAAATAATCTTTTTCATATTAATTATGGCTATTATTTATATATAGAATATGTGAAAATAATATTAAGAAAGTAAATAAATTGTTGTTATTTTAAATTTCTATTATTATGATTTTTTGAGACAAGGTTGATTTAAATTATATAGTGTAATATTGAAGCATTATTTTACAATTTTTTTAAAAAAATTACAGACTATTTCAGGTAAATTTAAAAAGTTACCCGAAATGGTATCCAGTATTGATTAGTACTAGTATAGTACCATACCATAATCGAATTCGGTACTAGGTTTGATATGATATTTGTAATATTGGTAATTACTGTTATAATCTGAAATTAAACTTTGAGCTAATCCATATGTGTTTTTCCCTAAATTTTGAGTTATTTTATCCACGGTTTCATCGTTAGTTTCTTCCTTCTCAGTTGCTGTTAAGTAAGAAACTGGAATTTTGCTATATAAAGTAACCAATGTAGCATTACTGACAAATTTCTCTTCACTACCATACTCACTTTCAAATTCATTCTCACTCCAAATGCTCACATAATACTTCCCTTTTCTCTTCTTCAAAGTGTTAGTACATTCCGCTTGCACATGTCTAAAACCTTGACATTCATGGCATTGAATTTTCTTCACTTTTTCTTTCACCCTTTTAAGTTTTTGTTAGTTATTTGAAGTTATTGTATGATGAACCCCTACTATTTTGTCTAAACTTAAGTCTATTCTTCTTTTTAACCACTTGCTGAAATTTCTTGCCAGTAACTCCATTTCCTTATTTTTATTAGATTCATCTTCTAAGTCATTCACGGCTTTACCAATCTTAGTTTGCAACATCAATCCTTTGTTTGTCTTTCATTTATCCCTCAACAAATTCATCTCAAAGTTAGTAAGAATCTTAATACCTTATCCAAAGACAATTCATTGATACCATGGGTTTCTTCAATGGCTACAATTTTCGGTATAAACCTCGGATGTAATGATCTTAATGTCTTTTTAATAAGTTTCAAATTATAATACTTCTTCCCGAGTTGATGTGTTTGTTTGCTATGTCATGCAATCTCTTATGGAAGTCTCTAATGATTTCACACTCATCTATCTTCAATTCTTTAAAGCTAACAACCAATATTTGAAGTTTTGAGGCTATCCTAGATTTCGATCCTTCATGTATAGTTTGCAAAGTGTCTCAGGCTTTTTTTATTTATTCACAAGCCGATATCATTGAAAAACGTCCTTCATCAACTACACTGAAAATGGGGTGAAGGGCTTTGAAATTTCCAAGCGCTCTCTCTTCTTCAGCCTTTATCCACTCAGATGCATCTTTAACCACTGTTTCTCTGCTTTTCATCATTCATCATTGGACGTGTCTAGCCATTTAAAATCGAGTTCCATGCTTTTGTTCCTTGTGCCTGAATGAATCCTCTTATTCGTGATTTTCACGTAGGATAATTTGAACCATCTTAAAACGGTGACCTGATAAATGACGCCCCTTCTCTTATAGCATAATTACGAAAGACATACCTACACCAACTTGATGTACCAAGTTTTGATTTGGTGACCCGCTCTGATACCAATTGAAAATTCGAAAGGAAGTAGTCTCGCAAAAATTCTAATTCAGTCATAGTTGTTTCTAGCACAAATAAAAACAAAAGAATTAAACACAAAATAAATAAATCAACACCCGAGATTTGGTAACACAGTTTGACACATTTTGTCTACGTCTGCGGGGCTCTCACCTAACTTAAGTACTTTCACAAAGAATAACAATAGTTTTACTTAAGGCATTATAGATCCGACTCACCTACCCTTGACACTATCCCTCCTACTCACACCCCGTGAAAGATTTTCACTCCTAATAATACAACCGACTTGTGCTAACCTCAACAGACGATTTTCTCAACAATGTTTAATAATAATAATAAAGCAAAATAAACAACTTAAGTAATTAAACAATAACTAACATAAACAAATACACTTGAGAAAAGAAAGACAACTTCCCTAATAATTCTAGCTCCTTCAATGTAAGATCGGAAAGTTGTCCACCAATAAACTTGTTTTAGTCTTTCAATATTAACATCGTAACATCACACCCATAGCAGTAGAAAAATCAACAACAGGCATACATGTTTCTTCACCGAAACATTGCAAATAACAGAGCTACAAAATCATGACGCCTGCTGGAATATTTTCGCCCCCAACTAGCACTATCGACAGCCATCAGAAGCATACCTAATCAACACTCAATTAACCCAATAAACGTCACTATCGAACAAGAATAGCAGTTGCAAATATCACAAGGATTTATGGAATTTTCTCACACCACAACTCACAATCGGCAGCAATAAAAGTAGCACTCGATGAACAATAAGACATTCACCAAGAGTTCATACATACATTAAAAATTCAATTGCTAAAGTCAACACATCCAACTTGCTACACAACCTGTTGTTGTTGTTGAAGGGATGGAGAATAAGCAACAAAAATCACACACAAAGAACAACTTTGCAGCACTCAATGATGATTCAAAAACAGAGGAATATGCAGCTGCAGAGAAGAAAATCATCATGCACAATAAAATTAGCTACAAGATCATAAAGCCCTAGTCCAAAAGTTGAAGCACAAACTTGGAATATTATTCCACAAAATCAGCTGCTGAAACTTATCAAAATCCCAACCTCTAGATCATACAAAGCCTATCATTTTTCCTCTCCAAAAACAACAACACATCAACCCACTATACACAAAAATCCCAGCCAAATTTCAGCTGCAAAAATCAAAACCAAATGTCCAAAAATTTACATCCTTAGATAGTTATTATCCCAAAAATAGGTTATCTATTAAATCCCATATTGATTAGGATTTTAAACTTTATCAAATTTATCTTAAAAGAGTCTCACATAAATCCAATAGGTCCAATTATCAAATAATATCTAAAATTAAATAATAAGATATTATCATATATCTTAATATCATGTATAAAATATGTCTCCATCTAAGGCAAATTGACATGACTTATGATATAATTAAGTATGTTTCCTTTTACAAAATTTTGACCACAACTAACAACCATTAAATTTCATGAAAACTTGCAATTATTATATAAGCTAATTTTAGAACTATGCTTTTTAATTAATATTGCAAACTGCTACTTGGAATTTAAGCAATGAAAGAAAACTAAGATACTAATGAAAATAAGAATCTTAGTATATATAAATAGGGTATATGAAAATATGCAACAAATTTGATTGGAATTTAAATTTCATTCATATTCCATAATGTTTTTAATTCCCGTTGTGTCTCAAAAGATATACAAGCTTTGGCAGATAATTTCTTGTAGCATCTATTCTTAACTCCTTATCATTATATGTTCAATAAGCATTGTCTTCCACTACTTGCTAATTGAATTTGAAGAACCTCTTGAATAAGTCAATAACATGATAATTTTATACTTTTTTATACTAAATTATATTGATGTTTAAGAATGATGGAGCAAGTTGTTTCACTTTGAACAACTTAGAGCTAGTTGTTTAACTTTAAGCAATTCACATTGTTAGGATATGTTATCAATATTTACCTGTATTGTTTTAAGATTAGTCATAATACAATTATATTGTTTTCATAACAAATACCAATTTTTATTCTTAATGCCCAACGCTTAAGGGGCGCTTGGTTCACAGAGGACAATGAGAATGAGAATGGGAATGAATATAGTGAGGAATAAGAATGGATATAATCATTATAACTATGATGGTTGGTTAAAATGAAGAAATGATTACCGTTACCATTGATGTTTAGTTTGTTAAAAATGTTAAGAAATAAAAATTTGTTAAAAATTTGTTTTATATCAAAATTTAAATATATTTTGAATGATTATTTTT
>JAOSBK010032458.1:0-11237 GCA_027568895.1 Erythroxylum shatona | reverse complement strand
GTTTTACTCATTGACTGATTGTAAATTATTCTTGGATGACTGTAATAACTGAAACTGGTTTATTATGAACATGGGTTGTAGTTACTTACTATTTTTGGTAGCGCTATCGTGGAATCAATGGTTTCAAAAAAAAATGTATACTGAGTTGAAATCGACTGATGTAGTACGCCACCCTCTCGGGGCACGGACTCGGATATCACCAATGATATCGGGTTCGGGTCACTCGGGAGTGGGGTGTTACATTGAAAGATACAAGGCACACTTTATGGCTAAAGGATATATAAAGTAAGAAAGATTTTATTATGAATAGATATTTTCACTAATTATGGGGGTTTATTTTGAATTGATTACTCTTGGATAAAGTAATCAACTTAGATCTACCATTAAATCAAATGGATGTAAAACCTATTTTTCTTACAAAGAATTAGAATAAGAAATATATATGGAGCAACTTGTAGGTTTTATTAAGATAAGCAAAGAATATAAAGTTGGTTGATTGTTAAAATCAATTTATTGTTTAAATTAGTCATTAGATAATGGTACATTTATTTTTATAATGTAATTATTTTATATGATTTCTATATGACTAATGAAGATAACTTTATATGGGTTAGGATTTCATATAAATCATTTAAAGAGATCATTTTCTCGTTCATAAGTGACATATATTCAAAAAATTCTTAAACAATTTTATATATAAGATTGTAAGCTAATTGACAATCTTATTGTTAAAGGCGATAGTTTCAATCAAAAGCTTTGTCCATCAACACCCCAAGAAATGAAATAAATAAAGAAAGTTTATTATTCTAATACAGTTAAAAGTCTTATATATGTAATCATGTATGCAAGAACTCATATTTGTTTTATTGTTAGAATAATAAGCAAATATTAGTCAAATCCAGTTCAAACACATTGAAAAGTAGTAAAGGGCATATTGATGAACTTAAAAGTTAATATTGATTACGCATTGCATTATCAAAGCAATAACCTACATATAAGGTCATATAGTTGCATATTATAGAAGATATTTAGATGAGAGAGTACTTATGGATTTGCTCTATTACTCTTCAATGGTGTAATATCATTTAAAAATAAAAAACAATCCAATGTTGTTTTATCCACAATGGAATTTGGACTTATAACAATTTCAATTACATTACAAGAAGCTATTTGATTAGATGTTTCTTAGTTTATTTGACATTCACTGGAAGAGAAACTTATCCAATATTAATCAAGTATGATAACCAAGTAACAATCACTTATACAAAAGATCCTATTTTTCACTACAAAAACTAAGCATATAGAAATCAAGTATAATTACGTGAAAGATATAATTGCATAAGGTAAAGTAAACATGAAATATATCTTTACACGTTATATAATAGCAAACCCAATGACCTAATCACTAAGATTATAAGGATATTGATATATTATTGATAAATATTTCTAAATTTATATTCATTCATTGTATTGTCACATCAACAAAATAAGTGTTTTGACGACATTATTATGTGATAAGCATTATGTCACACTTGATTCTAAAGCATATTTTATTTGTATAAAATATTTTGAATATGAATGTAAGAGTATGTCTGATAAAAAAATTAACTATAAATAGAGATAAGGCCAGTTCAAAATTTGTTTTCTATGTGATAATTAACAGAAAGAAACTTAAAACATAAGTATAAGCCTTATATAATAAAAAAGGAAGTTGGTCTTGAGTGATTAAATGGTTACTATATTTGTCTTAAGTTGCCAATTGTGAGTTTTGAAAAGAAGAATTTTAAAGTAGACTAGTGAACTTTGGTTAAATGTTAAGTTTGTGTTTGTTTTATGAATTGAGGACATCTACTTTAAACAAAAAGGAGTTAGTACTGTAACACTTCGACTCCCATTATTTATGTAAAATTGACAATGGAAAGGGATTAATATAAGTTATGAAAACTCAACTTATATTCTATAAGAGTCTAAAGGCTAAATAAGTATCATAATATACCCTTACGGCGCTTATATAATTACTGATAATTATATTTAAATTTTACTACTTTTAAATATTTCCAATGATTATACATGTGATCAATGGAATAATTCTAAAAAATAAATTAAATATAATTTAAGTGAATTTAAAATTGAGAAATATTTTTTTAATTGGTAACTCACATAACAAATATATTTAAAAGTGAATATTCTATTAGTGAAAGAATTATATGCAATTATGACCTAATAAAATAACTGAGATCAAAGAAAAATAATAATGCAAGATATTACCTAATTATAATAAATTAAATCTACTCAAGGATCGATTTACTAGCCAAAATAACATATATCCCTATCATATATATGATAATATACTCTTGTCATCACATGTTGGTTATACGATTTACTGGACATAAATAAAAAGTGCTGAATTCCAATTAATTAGTATCATCATATGTGAATGTAAACTGATATTCGGTGAAATGATGGTAATTAGTTCAAGTGTCAAGGCATTTATAACATTTTCAGTAATGTATCATGTATAAAATTTGATATTTTAAAAAACAAATGATAATAAAAAGGAATGATTATTGAGAAAAATTCTATAACAAATCCTTTTATCCCGTTGAAAAGATAGAACAAATTTGTGGTTGATTTGTTCTCATCATTAATATATGCTTTCGAGGATTCTTCAATTCCGTAAATGTTGCAATAAGTTCCTCGGTCAGCCAATATTAATGGGAGCAGGAAGCATCCTTTACAAATTTCGAAGGTGAGTATAGGCTTATATGGTAAAATTTTTGTTAGTAGAGTTTTTTTTAAATTTTTTAAAGAAGCTAGTAGACTGTTTGACTGTTATTTAGAAAAGAGTTTTTTTGAAAGAGCTTCATACAATAGACTATTTGATAACATAAAAATAAAAAGTACTTTTAATTTTAACTATATTTTATTTTGTTATAAAATTATTTAAAATATATTAAACAATATGTAAAATACAATATATTAATTATTATATAATTTTAAACTATATAAACCATAAATAAAAATATATTTAACAATATAAGTAAAACTAATATCAAAAATAAATATTAAAATATATAAAAAGTCAAATAATATTATATAAATCTCAAAATAAACGTGAAAATGTGTTTGTAGGTATTTAGAGAATTATGTGTAAAACATAAAAGTAAATGAAACTAAAAATATGCTAATTAATTAATCTAAAAAATATATCTAAAAAAGTGTATTTTTGAAAAGCCTCAAATTTGAGGTCCTCAAAAAATTGTATTTTAGCTAAAAAAGTCATTTATATGGAAAAAAAAAGTACTTTTAGATTTTATAGTCAAACACTCAGTTTTTTTAAAAACAAGTTTTGCGGTAAAAAAAACGCTTATTCATTCTTCAAAAACTTAACCAAACAGGCACGTACATTTCATTGATATGGGCTACACTTTCCTTTGGTCTCAGCTATCACGGATATCCTAATGGACTACTCAGAAGGGCTAAGTGCCTGTTTGGTTCAATTTTTGGAAAGTAAATAAACACTTTTTTCACCGCAAAACTGTTTTTAAGAAAACTGAGTGTTTGACTGTAAAAGTCAAATACATTTTTTCCATAGAAATGACTTTTTTAGAAGCTAAAATACAGCTTTTTTAGAAGCTCAAATTTGGAGCTTTTCAAAAAAGTACTTTTTTAAGTAGATTTTTCATATTAATTATTAAGTATATTTTTAGTCCTATTTACCTTTATGTTTTACACATAATTCCCACAATACTCACAAACACATCTTCACGTTTATTTGAGATTTATATAATATTATTTGATTTTTATTTATTTATTTATTTTTTATATTAGTTTTACTTATATTATAATCCATATAAAAGATTTGGTTAGATATATTTTATTTATATTTTATATAGTTTAAAATTATATAACAATTAATATATTATGCTTTGTATATTATTTAATATATTTTAAATAATATTTATACGCATAAATAATTTTTATTACAAAATAAAATATAGTTAAAATTAAAATTATTTTTTATTTTTATGTTCCCAAACAGTCTATTATATGAAGATCTTTCAGAAAAACTCTTTTTAAATAATAGCCAAGTAGTCGACTGATTTCTTAGAAAAGTTCCTTTTAGAAAAGCTCTATTAACAAAAGTTCTACTGATATAAACTCTTCCAAACATGATGTATTTACTGCAGAAACTGTCGGAAAAGGAGAAGCTAGACTTGATCCTGTCATGGGACGACAATGGATGCACGATCACCAATTCTCTGGTCTCTTCTACGTTAGTCCACTCAAGTCTCAATAAGTTGGATGGCTAGAAAGAATCGGGAGTACCTCCGGTCTGCACCTCGCTTGGGACCTGGGCTACCGTCGGGTCATCCTTGAAATTGACTCTCAAGTGACGCTGAGCTCTTTTTCTGACCCCACCTCCCGTTCTCACTCGGCCAATCCCCTCATTTTTGACATCAACGAACTGCTCAATCGCAACTGGACGGTCCTCCCCCGATACACATACAGGGAAGGCAACCACAGCGCCAATTGGCTAACGAATTTTGCTGCTCATTTTACTCTAGGAATCACTACTTTTGTAACAGCGCCTCCGGGGTGCCTCTCGATCCTCCTCGAGGATATCGCTGGGATTAGCTTCCCACGACTCGTTCTGTAATTGGTTTTTCCCTTTTATGCAAAAAAAAAAAACAATTCCAGAATACCAAAATAAAAGTGCTCGAAGCTTAGTCCCGGGTGTTCAACTACAGCTTGTCATTTTATGTTTCATTAAAATAAGCATTTTAAATTATTGAATTAAAAAATTAATTTATTTAATAAAAATTTTCAAAAAGATTTAACTTAACTCCCTATCCCTATCCTTTTTTATATTGGTGTAATTTTTATTAATTATTTTTTGAATATATATTACATAAATTATAAAACAGTGAATTCACTTTAATTAACACTTGCTAGTTAATATCTCTTTAACTTTTAAGTCTCACTAAAGTAAAAAGTTAATTCCCTATGATGAACTTAAAAACGTTTAGTAGGCACATAGAGAACATGTTATACTAATTGAACAAGGGGATTATTTTTATTTTGATTTATTATTCTTTTGAAGTAAACGTTTAAAACGCAAAACCATAGACAAGAAAGGCTAAACGAGAACTAACCAAAGCCAACAGACTTACCCCATACACCCGAATCCTACAAGCCTTTCCCCGTCAATGGCAATATAAGTAGAACTCTCTGAAGATAAAATGGAATCTAAACAAGAAGGACTAGCATTCTAACGATGAAGGTTTGCATGTAATAAAGCTACCCTGACTAATGAGTAAGCCATTTTATTGGCAATCTTACGCGTTTAGTAGAAGGACTTTTACTTATGTTTCTTAATTTTAATATTACAATTTTAAATTAAATTAATTAAGTAATATTTTATTTATTCTTTGATAATAAAATATTTATTAGTAAATATGAATAAATTTTTATCATATTTTGAGTTAAATATTGATATATAAAAAATTATTTAAAAAATAACTATTTAAGTTTTTGTATTTTTAATGATATTTTAAATTTAAAATATAATTATTAAAATTAAAGATTTTTAAAATAATTATAAAATTATTTCAAAAATAACTTTTTAAGTTTATGTATTGTAGCCTAACAAATCATTACTTAAATTTATATATGGCATACCCAATAATAACAACAATTTTGAGTTTAACTTCTGTGAGATGGAATGTAACACAGTTTTATCATTTAGAAGAAGATTTTATAATGAAATGAAATGGATTGGAATGGAAACGGAAGATTTTATGTTACTTTTCATTCCATCCTAAACAGTGAAAATAAAAAACCTCTAATTCGAGGAGTTTAGGATGAAACTTAAACTAATAAATATATATTACCTAATGTACCCTCAATAATTTTTCATAATACCAATTTTTTCTTTCCCTAATAACAATCAACACAACACAATACAATAATATTTTTATATAATTAAAAATAAATTGTATATAATTAACAATAACATTGTTATTAATAAAAATAAAAAATATAAATACTTATTCTTTAATTGTTTGTCATAGTGTTATGACTTGTTTTTAGTAAGTTACAAATATATTTCTATATAAATAAAAATATAAATAAATTATTTTAAATATAAATCAAATATAATATAATAATATTAATATAATCAATATTATTAAATAGTTAATAATAATAATTTTATATAATTAATAATAAATTGTATATAATTAATAATAAAATAATACGAGAAATAAAAATATAAAAAATATTGTCCAAGTCACAAACGTGACTTTAATTGTTTGTCACGGTTGTGATGTTTTTCATAAGTCACAGGTTTTTACTGCTTTAAAACCATAACATTCGAATGTTTTTGCATTTTCGGTTCTAGATTATGTGAGAATGTTATATAATGGTATAATAGTCACTTATTATATATTACATTTCATTCAATCTATTTTTCAAATAATATTTTATTACATTACATTATGAATCCTTCCATCTCTTCTAAATAACTTTTCACTATATTATATTCCATTTTATTGTAAATTAGTTCTGTTTCTTTTTTTGTTACAAGGGAATAGAAAACACTAAGAAACAAAAAAAAAACACGCAACCTCGGGCACGCCTAAATGCAGACTGCGAGGCTAGTGCCCCCCAGACAAATCATGGTGTAATGCATCTTGAATAATTAACAGCGGATCCCGTAGATACTGAAGTCCTGGGCTTGAGGAAGCTGTTAAGGCAGCTAGTTGATCAGCACACTGGTTACCCTCGTAATGGATATGCTGGATTTGGACCTCCCACGTGCTGTGGAACAACCTTCGGATACCTGTCAACAAAAGAGAAATGTCAGTCGTATCACCATTGGAAGTAGAGAGAATGTTGATTACCTCCGACGAGTCCACTTCAACAACCACGTAGCGATATCTGCTATCCCACACCAAACTAAGCCCTGAATGGACCTCCCATAATTCTGCCTCCAGGGGCGCACCCATGCTAATATGCTGAAGAAAGCCTCCACCCCAATGGCCTAGGATATTCCGCAATAGTCCTCCATTTGCAGCCCAGAGGGATCCAGTGTTGGCGGTGCCGTCCGTATTCAGTTTGACCCAATCCTCTCGTGGTTTAGTCCAACCCACAAGTGTACCTGGTGGTAGGCTCTGCGCCTGAAAAACTCGGTTAGCCATCGAATGAGCCCTGATGATCCAATCGCCATAATCCATGACAAGGCGAACTCCTTCTAGAGGCCAAACAAAGTCAGTGTCGAAGATGCTCGCATTCCTCCACTTCCAAATAAACCAGCAGGCAACTCCAAAGATGAGAGCCCAGTCAAGTTGATTGAATTGGAGATGCTGGCGGAGGTTTGTAACAATCCACATCTCCTCATCAAGATGGAAAAAATCCTTGGCGAGAAGGTCAGGAGGGAAGTTATGCTAGAGGGAGGTCACTCGAGGGCAATCCCATAGTGCGTGGAGAGTAGTCTCTTCCTGCCCACAAAATTGGCAACTGTTGTCCATTGTAAAGTGACGCGTAACCCAGTGACGGTTCGTTAATAATTTCCTTTTAGCCAATAGCCAAAGGAAGGATCAAATTCGCTGAGGATCGGGCCATTTCCAAATGACCTCCCAAAGTCGGCTAAACTTATTTATGTTGGGTTGCTCGATGAGGTCATAGGCGGAGGCTACAGTGAAATCTCGGGGGTAAGTGGGGCCCCAGACCAATTGGTCGTTGCCTTGGCCATTGCGATGCGGGCGCATTGAAGCAATCATCATACAAATGGTGGAGGGGAGATAATGTTGGAACCGATGCCAGTGCCACTCTCCAATCTCACTCATGTAGTCTGCCACGATAGCATTAAGGTCACTAGTTGGCACATGGTCTGTGGCCACTAAGTGTAGTGGGCCCAAGTCTTTGACCCAATTGTCAAGTCAGAATAGAATACGTCGCCGGTCCCCGAGCTTCCAATATGCCCCTTGCCTCACTACTTGCCATGTCGCAGCTATCCCCCTCCAAATCGATGAAGCTACTGATCTGGCCAACGTCAGAGGGAGGTGAGTAGTATCCAGGCAATACTTAGCTCGGAGGATCTGGACCCACAGTGCATTAGGTTTGGTAATAAGGTCCCATCCGAGCTTAGTTAGGGACGCATCATTGGAAGAACAAATTCGCTTGATGCCTAGGCCCCCGGCATTTTTGGGTTTGCACACTACAGTCCAATTAACTAGATGGACTTTCTGTTGACCGTCTTGGGCCCCCATATGAAGTTCCTCGTCAATTTTTCCAGGTCATCGCAACGCTGACAAGGCAGCTGAACCGTCTGCATAGTGAAGATGGGGAGGGCAACGATGACAGATTGGGTTAACGTAACTCTACCTGCTAAAGATAACATTTTAGATTTCAAGTCCGCTAATTTCTTTTGAGCTTAATCGAGTATATACTGATGCGTATAGCGTGTATCAAAGGAACCCCCAGGTATTTGCCAAGATTGTTCGTACTATAGACATTTAAAGCCTGGCCGATCCACCGAGCTGTGGCTCTGGGAACATTCTTGGAGAAGAAAATCCGAGTTTTAGCTTTGTTAATGTGCTAGCCCGCAGTTGCGCAGAAGAGGTCAAAGGTTCGGTCCAGAACTTAGGCTTGTGAAACAGTGGCTTCAGCAAACAGGACTAAATTGTCCGCAAAGAATAAATGCGAGATCAGGGGTCCCCTGCAACTAAGCTTGAGCGGGATCCATTAGCCTTGGCCCACTGCCCTCTGTATAAGATGCCCCAAGCATTTCATGCATAGAACAAAAAGATAGGGTGATAAAGGGTCACCTTGACGGATACCTCGAGAGGAATAAAAGGGTTCAGATAAAGTACCATGCCAGTTGACTTGCATGGTAACTGTCGTCACACACTGCAGAATTACTATAATGAGGGTACTCGGGAACCCTATATCAGCAAGAATGTCTTGGAGAAAGTCTCATTGAAGGCAGTTATAAGCTTTTTCGAGGTCTACTTTTAGGACAAAGTATCCTGTCTTTCCCTGCTTTTTCCGCATCATGTGAATGGCTTCTTAGGCTATGATAAAGTTATCTGTAATATGCCGGCCAGGAATGAAACTGCACTGGTTTTCCGCCACAAGGTAATCAAGGTAGCTTTTCAACCGATTCACAACAATTTTGGTGATAATCTTATAGAGCACCGTGCAAAGGCTAATGGGCCGGAACTAGGTAATATGGGATGGGGCTAGAGTTTTTGGTATCAAAACCAAGACTGTATGATTGATGTCTGCTTCCCACTTTTCAAGTCTGAAGATTGCTTGGATAAATTCCACCACAGAAGGGCCAACTGTGGCCCACTGATTTTGGTAAAAGAGCACATTAAACCCATCCACTCCCGGGGCTTTATTGGGATTCATAGAAAAGATAGTGCCCCAAATTTCCATTTTATGGATGGGTGCCACTAGCTCGAGGTACTCATCCTCCCGAAGGGGAGGGAAGGCACCTCTGATTAAACTCTGATGACAAGGCGCCCCTTCAAAAGCGTACAGCCTTGCATAAAAATTCATTGCTAAAGTCCTCAGGTGCTCCTGATCGGAAATTAAGGATCCCTCTTCGTTATAGAGGCAATCTATCGTTAATTTCTTTCTTTTGGACATAGTAAGAGTATGGTAAAATTTGGTGTCCCGATCACCTTTCGATATCCAATCACATTTGGCTCGTTGGTGCCAAAGAAGCTCTTCCTCGCACAGAACTTGCAGGAGTTCATTGCTCAATTGTTCCTCTAAGTCTAATAATGAGTCAGAGGTGTCATTTTGCATAGAGCGCTGAATGCCTTCCAAGCGGGTGAGGAGACGTTTTTTACGATAGAAAATGTGTCCAAAAACCTCCCAGTTCCAGTGCCTAAGGTGGGTAGCTAGAGTGGCTAGGGAATTCCTGAACGTCCCCTCACCGAGGTGCCAATAGGTCGCAACCACATCAGCAAAACCTAGGTGTGATAGCCACGCGTTTTGGAAATAAAATGCAGGGGGCGACCCACCCAAGGGGGGGGCTAGTGACATGGATCAAAAGGGGTCGATGGTCGGACCCAAGAAAGGGGAGGTGTTGAATGACCGTTTGGGGGAAATTCTCAAGCCAGGAAGTGGATCTGAAAACTCTGTTGAGCCGCGCTTGGATGATGCCTCGCCTTCAAGTAAATTTCGATCCGACGAAGCCCAAGTCGTAGAGACCACAATCATGAACCCAATTATGAAAATGATGATTGACAACTCGCGTGGACATGGCTTCACCCCTTTTGTTCGACTCGGCCAATTTAGCATTGAAGTCCCTGCCTACTAGCCAGGGCCTGAGGATATAACGCCCTAGCCATTGTAGAATGGGCCATAACTTCTTTTGAGTAGTGATTTGGGGACTAGCATAAATGGTCGTGAAGGCAAAAGGTCTACCTTTACACTGAATTTATGTATAAAGGAATTGACGATGGGCAAACACCACCGAAACTTCAATGTCATGCTTCCAAAGCAACCCAATTCTTCCTGAAAAACCTTCGGCTTCGACCCTGAAAGAGAAGTCAAAGCCCATATTTTGAATAATATTCTACGCTCGATTCCCACTAATACGGGGTTCTACCAACACCATAATACCCGGTTTATACATACATGTATAATTCCGAATTATGGTTTGCATGTGGGATTCCCCTGTGCCTTGACAGTTCTATATTAGGATCGTAGGGGAGTTGATCGGGCTCCCTTACCTCCGGGTGTAAGTCGGAGGTCTTTAGGGTAGGGCCCGTATCCCCACTATCAAGTATTTCCATCCCGTTTTCTGCACTAATTTCTAGGGCCTTCTCTCCCACAACAATGTTAGGAGGGTTAGGAAGAAGAAGCATATCCATTTCCACCCCATCCCGTGGGATGCCCTCTATTTGGTCGGGTCCGTCCCCATTAATTAACATATAACGGAACAGCCTTAACGTAGCGTTTGGATACTGTCCCCATCTCCGGGGACAGTGGACAAGACAGAAAAATCCCTGTCTCCATGGGTGTTTGCTTCATGTCTCTGCGTCTCCGTCCTCTGTCTCCGGGAGACAGGGACACAGATTTCTGTCCTCCCCAAAAAGGGAGGATAGGGACGACTCGTCCCTATCTCCGGCCACTGTCTAGGTGAGTTATTACTTAACTAGTGCACTCTTTAGTTATTTTATAAACGTTATAAACGTTTATTAATGTTTTATTATTAT
>JAOSBK010032457.1:0-11241 GCA_027568895.1 Erythroxylum shatona | reverse complement strand
AGGGCTTCTGTATCAGAATAAAGAGCTTGATGCTGCCATATCAGTGAATGGGAGGCTTCTGCACACTGATCAGTTCAGGTCAGTTCATTAATCAAACCAAGGCTTTTGATCTTTTCAGGTTTCTTACTTTGTGCTCTGATTAATCAAACCAAGGTCTTTAATCTTTTCAGGTGGCTTGATAAGGCTGCAACAGTGAGAACAAACGACGAGATGAACCCGCCAAATCTGTGGAAACTGACAACCGTGCACCGAATCGAAGAGTTGAAATCATTGATCAGAATACTTCCAATTTGGTTATCAGGAGTAATTTTTGTTGCTGCTACTTCACATCAGGCCAGCTTTCTAATCCAAGAATTGCGAACCATGAATCGTCACCTAACAGACTCCTTTCAAATCCCACCAGCAAGTTTTGCTGTGTTCAGTATTCTGACTCTTCTAGTTGGAGTTGCTCTGTACGATCGTGTCTTCGTTCCGATCGCCCGTCGCTACACAGGGAATCCTATGGGAATTACATGCCTACAAAGAATTGGCGTTGGCCTTGTCATAAGTATCCTAGGAACCATTGTTGGTGCACTGATTGAGATGAAAAGAAAATCAGTGGCAGCTCACTACAATTTACTGGATTCGCCCAAAGCAATCATCCCGATGAGCGGATTCTGGTTAGTTCCTCGGTACTGTCTCTTTGGATTAACAGAAGTTTTCAGGACTGTTGGGACATTAGAATTCCTTTATGATCAATCACCAGAAAGTATGAGAAGCATTGCCATAGCACTTTACTGGGTAGCAAATGCCCTTGGAGACTATTTAGGTGTTTTGGTGGTGACACTAATTCACAAGTACACTGTCCACAGGACTAACTGGTTGCCTGACAGGAATCTAAATAGAGGGAAACTAGACTACTACTATTGGCTAGTTGCTGGTATCCAAGTTGTGAACTTAGTTTATTATATTGTTTGTGCTTGGTATTACACGAGTAAACCAGTAGAAGAGGTCAAGAAGGAAGATGATGAAGAAATTGAAGATGATCATCCTAGAAATGGAGTAGTAGAGACTGGAAAATCTGAATCTGTTTAAGATTTGGTTTCCATATCAAACTCTTGAAAGCATCACTTCATTTGTACTCTTCTGGTGATCGTCACAAAAGTGAATTGCTTAGGACTTTTATTGATCCATACACTTCCGAGGAACTGGACGCAGGTTCATAGACATATTTGCTTAGGAAAATATAGGATAAGTTTTTTTTTCTTCTTTTTTCATGTTCTAAAACATGTAATACATTGAACAACTTATTTGGTGTGTAGAAATAAAAAGAGGTCGGGTTGGGTATAAAGCAATAAGGAAAGAAAAACAACAAAGCAACACTCTTAACTGAAAGAAACGCTGGGAATTTTTTTTTGTTGAATAAAGATTATTATTAACTATAGCAAAGCTAATTCAATATTACAATGAGTTCACAAAATATTATATATTAGAAGAACAAATGAAATATAACAACAGGAGTTATAAATTTCATCTAGTTTTTATCCTGTAGCTAATGCATGCTGATCAAATTTAATTATCGTAACGACTCTAATCCGATTGATGATATTTTCAGCTAGTTGATGTTTGCTTATTTCTTATGAGAACATTATTAATTAAATATTTAAGAAAAAGTTTAGGAAGCCTATTTATAAACTTGACAAAACAATCTTAATTCAAAAGAAGATGAAAAACTAAAAACAAGCAGAAAATTAAACGAAAATAGATACTTAAAAACAAATAGGAAACTTTTGAGAATATAAAAGAAGAGAGAGGTCAGTTTCTTTCAACCTGAAAGGAAAATGGAGAAGGTTCGGAGTTGCATGCTTTTGTACACATTGCAGGTGGCTTGATATGGCACAAAATTGGAGAAACAAATTGAAGAGTTGAAATCGTTTATCAGGATGCTGCCAATTTGGGCAAGCTAGAGTCATTCACGTTTTAGCTACTTCACATCAGAGTAGCTTGCAGATACAACAAGCTCGCACACCATGAATCATAACCTGTCATACTCAATTCAAATCCCAGCAGCAAACTTGTCAGACTTCAGTATCCTGACCCTGTTAGGAGGGCTCGTTCTATATGATCTTCACTGGAAGACCCACAGGCATAACATGCCTGCAAAGAAGACTCAACGATCATCACCTTATGTGTGTTCTGGCTAGTTCCTCAGTATTGCCTCCATGGATTAAACAGAATTTTTCTGAGTCCACAGTTTCTACATATACCTATCTAATACAGTGTGAATGAGAAGCAACTTGATGAGAATAGGTGGTATAACTTTGATGAGAGCCACGTATCCCCCATTAATGAAGAAGAAAAACAAGCTGAATCTGCTATGAACTTTGCTTCTGTTTTCAAAACAGAGTACAAATTTTGGGATTTTACTGCAGTTAAAACTGATGAACAAAGTTCACTTCTTCCATGTCCATATCTGGTGAATCTACAAATTCCAACCAAGATCATTCAGGTATCAGGGTAGGTTCCAAGTTTTTTACAGAACTAGTGCTCATAGGCATCTGAACGTATTCAAAGTTCATAATTAGATTCGTATTAGATTTTTTTAAGATACACCAGAACACGGAGATTCTTGTCAAAGTAAGCAAAATATTTTTAAAGCCAACTCGATTTCTTGATCTAAAACACAACTTCAAGATTCAACAGCTGAAGCTCCGGTAATTCTTTCCTTCACTCTCACATGCAACCCATCCTTCATCCTAAGGGTTAAAGACAGAACACGCTCTGGATTCTTGTCCTTGTCCAATACATCGATCTCAAATCGCTCGATCACCGAGGCAGCTATCGATTTCATCTGAATATAAGCCATGTCCTTTCCAAGGCAGATCCTAGGTCCAGCGTGAAAAGCTGAGAACTTGTAGGAACTCTCATGTCTGCATATTCCGTTCTCAAGCCACCTTTCAGGTTTAAACTCATGGCAGTCCTCTCCCCACAGATTCTCCATCCTCCCCATGGCATATGCAACGTAGGTCACAAACCACCCCTTTCGAACAACTGTTCCGTCAGGCAATGTATCATCGGCGTTACAAGCTTTTGTGTTGATAGCCACTGGTGGGTACAATCGCAATGCCTCTGAAATTGCGGCATGCAAGTATTGCATGTCTCGGAGCTCGTCAAAACTGTAAGTGTCACCGATTTTCTTACCACTAAGTGCCCGTGTTGCCTCGAGCTCTTTTAGTATGTTCCTCTGCACATTCGGATTTGATGACAATAGCCAAAAGAACGAACTCAAAGCTGAAGATGTTGTGTCACGGCCTGCAAGAATGAAGCTGATTACTATGTCTCGGAGAAATTCAGGTGATCTGTCGAAGTTTCCAATGAATCGGGAAAACAAATCCTCGTCCTTCTTGTCTGTCTTTTCTTCCATTCTCGACCGTATAATCTGATCAGCAAATTTATGAACAGCACTGATCGATCTTTTGAGCTTTCTTTCGGTTCCCAAGTTGAAAAACTTCTTGAATTTCCATGTTAATTGAAACACACTCAAAAACCTGTTGGAAGACAAGAGTGCAGCCTCTTCAAAAGCTTGCATGAACTCGCTACCAGCAGTTCCATCACGGCCAAGACATGCGGGGTCGACGTTGAAAGCCACTTTACATATATTATCAAATGCAAACCTCTCTAACTGGTCCTGAAAATCCACCACCGTCTTCATCTCTGCAGCTCTTGATAGAATTGGAATCAACCTCGTCGAGATCTCAGCTTTCACGTTGTCCATAACGAAGTTGCGAAGCGACTTGGTGTTAAACTCGTAACTAGCTGTTTTTCGTTGAACCTTCCATAGATCACCATCCGAGTTAAAGATTCCTTGTCCGAGAAAATCTTCAAGAATGTAAGTGAATCGCTTGCCTTTGGTATAGTTCTCGAAGTTGGTTTTGAGTATGTACTCGACATTTGAAGGGCTAGCGGTGAGAAGACCTTGGAGTTTTGCAGGTCTAACAAAGTAAGCAGTGTTATTGAGGGAATTACTCAGTACTTCTACAGTCCAATCCAGGAAACGACGGCGGTTTTTCCAGAAGTCCGGTAAAGCTCCGACGATAGGGTAGATTCTGAATCCATGGACGTTGTTGTTACAGGGTTTTTTCTGTTGTTGAGGGAAGACAAGGTAGAGGTAGAAGGAGAGAGCAAACACAATAAGTAAGAGAATGTATTGGAGGAATAAGGAGAATTCCATGAAAACGGATATGGAAGATGAAACAGAAGTATGTTTTATTCTTCTTCAAGATTTCTGTAACTTTGAGGGTTTTTATCATGGAGGGATTGCTTCAAGAGGTGGACATATGAGTTTCCATGCATTGTAGAAGGACCTTCGTCCATGTCTAATTCGAAGTTCAAATTACCTGGAACATTGAGTTTTAGAGTAAGATGACACCAAAGAAGAAACAGATTTCGGTATATATCATCCTAGAATCTAATTAAAATGAGATCCTTTTAAGAGTAGACTCTATAGAAGTAATATTTTTGCTATTTTTAATGAAATTATTACTAAAATCATAAATTCATAATTAGGACATATAACATTTTTATTGACTTTTTTTTGTTTGTTTTTATAATTTAATCCTAACATATATTTGTAGATTTTATATATGAAATTTCGATACATAAAATGTCCATCTTTTAATTTTATTAACAAAATTTGTATTTTAATATAAATAATATTTTATAATTCATCTTTTAATTTTATTAACAAACTTTGTATTTTAATATAAATAATATTTTATAATTTTGTAATTATTTAATGAATCAAAGGTCTTATTTGCACCATTCATTTTTTTAAAAGTTTAGCTGTTATCTATATTGCATATTAACATTTTCAAAACGATATTGATAACATCTTAAACTATAAAAAAATCAAGTTTTTATCAATTTCTAATAATTGAGTCATTAATTTAGTTGATCAACGAGATTTCTACTAGGTGTTACTGTTGTTGTTGTTGAGTCATTAATTTAGTTTAAAATTAATTTCTTAAACATTAGGTTAAAGGTGTAATTTGTATTCAACATTTTATAAAAAATTTATGATATCAATTTTATAAGAATAATAAGTATTGTTTTAGTAATATTATAATATGAAGTAATAAAAAATTAATGATTAAATTTCTTATCAAATGTTGAATTGCAAATTGTAATTTTAAATTTATTTCTTAATGTAAGATAAAAATTTATATTTTTTGAAAATTAAAAATGAATTTAAATTATAGTTAAACTAAAACGACATTACAATGAGTTCAAGGCTTCAATCCTACCATTATATGATAATATGACCAATGAACCAAACCTACCTAAGGAAGATAATATGACAATCTGCATACTAGACAGCAACAACAAGATACAATTATAGACACTTTTAACATTACTGGTATTTGATATTTTGCTTTCTCTTCCTAACAGATTTTCTTTTTACATATTTAGATAGCATGAAAAAATCGCCAAGGATGTCTAGGACATGGTCTATTGCTAGTGGCGTATCATTGTCCTTTGTTTGTTCAATGTCTCATGTCCCTTGATTATCAGTTAGGCTAACGAGTGGAGACAACATGTTGGCTATCTCTCTAACAGTGCTTCAAATATTGGGAGATAAAATAATTCGTTCCATGGTCTAGATTCTTCTCATTGTCTACATTAGATTTGTCAAGCGTTGTCTTTCCCTTGGAGATGTGTTTGTCAACTTGTTTATTCCTTAACCCAACTATTTGAAGACCATTTAATTGTTGTTGCATCGTTTTGTCAATATTTGCATCTACATGTTCTGTGCTACAACTGGTTGCTACCATTGTTATATTACCTTTGGGCACTATTGTTCTATGCTTAGGGGAGGTAATAATCTATGCTACTTGCATTGTCCTGTTCTCAGAAGGGGTAGAAATATCAATAACCTCATCATCCTTTCCTTCCATGTCAATAACCAACTGTAGAGAGTTTATCACCCTATTACCCTAACCAGATCCTGCTATTTATGCGTACTAACAGGCATTATACTCTCTTCACCACAAACAACAGTAACTTTATTAACTACTTGCTCACAATGAGCCATTCTAGTAGCACCTGCCATTAATTCATCATGCCAAGATGATTTGGAAAGTTTGACCAATGGGGGTCCATTTCTTAGAGGATGTATTCAGTTGCCAGGAGTAGAAGATGCACAATTGTTTGCTCAAGTTCACCAATATCAGTCATATGCATAAGAGGTAATTGATCAGACAATGGTGATGCTTTAGGTATTTTGATACATACCTTAGCATAGCCAGTCCTCTCCATTCGTGTCGTTTGGGAATCCATGCATATAGGTTTTCCCAAGGAGTTAGCGAGAAACTCAACCCTTTAATTATCCAGAACTCTAATGGTAGCTTGTGAAATTGCACCCAAATTGGAAGCATATCTATGATATATATCTCGATTGAACTCGATACCTGGCCTCCACTTTTGCACGAACATCGGTTGATCCATGATGTGCCAAGGTCCTATTTCAACTACTTCGTCTAAGTTAGAGGCTTCAGAGAATTTGAATAAAAAATGCCATCCTCCATTAACACGACCCATTTCAGTCCTTTTTGGCTCCAACATGCTTTTGCCCATGCATTTATGATTGGAAATGCAAGTCATTTAGACCAAAAAAAACCCATTAATGCAGAGGACTAAGCCCTTACAACTGTTTAAAGGAACTCTATCGGAAGTGTAATGATGTTGTCTTTAAACACATTCTGGTAGTGTTTTAATACACCTTTGTGTTGTATCTTCGGGAAAAGTTGCCGTCAATGTGCCCCTGCTCTTGGGTTTGTCTTACCTGCCGGTTGGGACCAATGTCACTGCAATTGCTGATGCTTTCACCTTAAGATACTCCATGGAAAGAGTAGGGAAGTCCTTGTTGGTGAACGAGGGTTCACCTTGCTCCATATAGGAGGCCTATCATGGAGGTTGAGGCCACTGTCCTTGAGAATCAGTCGAAGAAGGTTGATGGAACGACGGAGATGAGAGAAAGGTAAAGGTAGAGAGAGGTCATCGCATTTTCTCTCTTCTTGCTAAGGAACTCATGTTAGTCACCACATTGAGGTGGGTCGTCAGATTTGGAGGTGTGTCGCTCTCGCTGCTTTGGGTCACGCCTCAGCTCCTCTTGCGCCTCTTCAAACTAATAAAATCCTTCCTTCACTATAGTATCACCATATACTATTACAATATGCTGCAATTCTTCTAGGAATTCAAATTTAGTGTAATTCATTTTCTGTAGCATTATCTTGTTTTGTAAAACTTTCTTTCTTTTTCTCACACATTTTTGCGTCTCTATTTTTCTATATTATTTTCTTTTTCTTATTTCACATGTTATTCCTCCTTTCTACATAAATGAAGTCAAAAATTGTTTCAAACTCAATTTGAATATGTGAAAAAAAATAACGTAGTTTCTTTTCTTTTCTAACAGAATTATATTGGAAATTCCTAATTGACTTAAACAACTAATTTTCCTATGCTATTTACTTATACTTTCCAAATAAGTTTAAGATGGAGATTCTGTCTTTTTTTTTAATCCAATTCTTCTACAACTGCGAATCCTAATTAGATTCAAATATGATACACTTTTTAGTTATTAAAATTCTCGCAGGGTCTCTCGAAGAATTTCTTACTAAGTTTAAATCAATTAACTTTTTGTAAGAACAAAATTAAATGATAATATGGTAAACTCGACAGCCTTATACTCCTCGAAAGCAAGGCTTTGTAAGAAAGAAAAGGGTTTTGTCATTTCTTTCTCATGTAAGTGATCCATGCCGGTAAGCATATTCCAACAGGCTCTCACGACTGAATAGAGTTCAAAAAACTTCACCAACTAGAAGAAATTCTAATCCAATACTTGTCTAAAGAGTTGGATCATCATTTTGGGGATGTAATTAATTAAAAACAAGATGAAATTTTTTTATTTATAAATTGGAAAATGTTAAGACTTCATCATAAGATAATTTTAGAAATATTAATAAAAGAGAGCTTTTTTAACTAACCATATAGTTAATAATTATGATTAAAGATAAGAGGTTTATGCTAACACGCTACACGCCTAGAAAGAATACTTAGCTTTCAGTGAACTTCTTTTGTATGTGTATCGGACGACAAAGCCAGCTTTATTGCTTTATCAAGTTTTCGCACAATAAGTTTTAAAAAAATGATGGAAAGTTGCCAGACAAAATATTTCCAGAAATATCCTCCAATTCAAGTATAATAAATATATCAACTATAAAAATAAATTATGTAACTTATACATTTATAATCAAATTATATATAAAAAATATCAAGTTTCGTACTATTCTAGTTATTAATTTTCATAATATAAAATAATATTTTTAACTTCTTGAAAAATTAAATTAAACTAAAACTATTGATTCTTAAATAAATTAAATTTTTATTCTAAATAATAATTTAATTTAATTTGAAAACAATTTTTAAATCCAATTGAAAACCATTTCTAATTTATCTTGACCCCTTTGATAAAATTTAATTGAAAACAATTTTTAGTAAATTGTACTTCTTACTTATTATAATTTAGAAAATTTTCTTTTTAAAATTATATAAGTAACACATTTAAATCTAATTAGAAAGTTATTTCTAATCTAATTAGAAATTGCTATTTCTAATCTCATTAGAAAATGTTTTTCTTTAATTAGAAAACTATTTTCTAATATTAAAAGAAACAACATTTAAAATTAAATAAAACACTTTTAAATTTAATTAAGAATTTTATTATATATTATTTATTTAGAGATTTATTTCTTGACAAATTAAAAAACCTTTCTTTAATAAGATAGAAAACTATTTTTAAAATATTAAAGAAAATATATTTTCTTAACTAATAAATAAAAACACTTTTTAAAATTTAATCAATAAAAATACTTTATTTAAAAATCAAGAAACTTATTATTCATAAATAAAGAAATAATTTTTAATTAAATAATAATTCTTTAAATAAATAAAATTATAATTTAATTTATCTCAATCAAATTGAAATAAATAGATTTAATTAAAAAATTATTTTCTTAATAATTTAAAAATTAATGGCAGGCGATTGCTAAAGCCAAAGAAATGACAGCTTCATCTCGACGGAGGATTCAGCCCTGACTGTGACCCAATCTAAATTCTTAGTGAGGTTAATTAATTAATTAATTAGGTTAATTATATTTAGAGTTAATTTAAATTTTTATTTAACTTTATAAATTTTATTTTAATAATTTTAATAATTAATTTTAAATAAGTAGGCTAGCCCTGAATGTCATGCGGCCGTGCTAGCCAATCAATAAAGTCAGTTGAATTGCACGTTTATGGGAGACCAATTAAAGAGATCAGATCTTCTGTCCAATTTTATGGTGTCTTATTGTGTCCAGTTAATCTCAGTCATTCATTTATGTGGGTCTCACGTGGGCTCCACATAAATAAGCGTGGAGCCCGCATAAATAAATGGCTGAGATTCACTGGACACAATAAGACACCATAAAACTGGACCGAGAATCTGGACTCCCAATTAAAAGCTTAAGAACTAAACAACCTGCGCAACTGCATTACTATTTTTTTTTTTTTTTGTTCCTTTTCTGTATAATACCCACACAAGATCTTAGTTCCCTGACTTTGGACAAAAACTACACATTTAAGCAAAGGGTTACATATAACATTAACCAAAACACACATTTTTTTCCCAAAAAAAACATTAACCAAAAAAAAAAAGAGTACAGTATAGTCTTATATATACACAGGAAGAATGTTTCCTCTATCCCTCATAGTGAGAAATCTCCTCCTAATGGAGACATAAACCATATTGATGAACATCGCTATTGTGTTGAAGAGAAGCTGACGACCATCCACCGAAAGAATGATACAGATTCCATACAAGAATGGTTGGAATGACCTTGGAAAGATCATTGATGCAAGGGAAGCTATAGATAGAGACCCGAACAACAACTTGAAACGATGAACAAAAATTGTGTGCGCTTGAGCATTACCTGAGAATTCCCCCAGTTCGACGGCATATAGCAGGCAGTACACCAGCAAACAACCAGTAGCGAACCAAACTGTAATGGGGTGTTCTTCAAATGGAGAATCACAAGCATTTCCCTGACACTTGAGCTGAAGCAAGGTAAGGAGCACAGGGACAATGAAGACAACGATGTTATGAAAGGAAACATCTGGAGCACTCAGAGAGACCACAAACTGGGGTATTTCAGGCATGTTTCCAAGAGCTGGGTTGATCCTTGGTAGAATTGGTACAACTTTGATTAGGTTGTGCGAATGAGGAGAACTAGAAAGAAAGGGGTTGGCTTTAGAAATGGCTTTCTTGGCCTTTTTGTAAGAGAAAAATCAGGGTGGGGTGGAAAAAGTTCATGTCATACATGAATATGTATGGCATGAATGGTGGAAAAAGTTTATAAACCATACATATTTCCACCCCACGTCATGTATGACATGGGGTGGAAAATATGTATGTATGTGTATGACGTTAAGTTTATGAACTTTTTCCACCATTCATGTGTATGAGTTTCATGTCATACATACATATTTTCCACCCCACCACCTGACACCTGTCAAAGTTGAAATCTTTTTTATATAGTTTAAAATTATATAATAATTAATATATTATATTTTATATACTATTTATTTTATATAGCTTAAAATTACATAATAATTAATATATTAAATTTTACGTATTATTTAATATACTTTAAATAATTTTTATATGCATAAATAATTTTTATTGTAAATAAAATATAGTTAAAATTAAAAGTGTTTTTATTTTATGTTATTTGCTCTTTCAAAAAAGTTTTTTAAATTAACAATTAAACAACTAACGTGTGACTGAAAAAATATTAAAAAATGTGAAAAAAATAAAATATTTTGTCATCAATTAAATATAGTAATTAATTAAGGTAAAAAAAAGTCACGTTACATTAATATTACATAATTTAAAATGTTTCATAAAATTATAAATATTTAATGTAGGTAAATACAAATATTATCCATGATTGAAATAGAAATTAAATTTCTCAACATAAATTAAATATTTTAGTTAAAAAAATGTTAAATTTTGTTGCTATGAATTAAATATTTCAGTTAATTTTAGATAATAACAAAAGTCATAAAATGTCATATTTTTAATGTGTGTATGAATATTGTGTAATTTAAAAATTTGTGATCAAATTATAAATATTAAAATTTTTAAATGTATATTAAGAAAGGAAT
>JAOSBK010032456.1:0-11241 GCA_027568895.1 Erythroxylum shatona | reverse complement strand
TAAATCAAATTATAGGAGAAACATTATAAAAATATTAAGAAAGGCTTAAGGAGCTATGTGTTAGCTATCCACCTCATCAAATTCCAGATCAACTTTTGATTCAATACTTTTATGAAGGACTATTTCTAGTGGATCGAAGTATGGTCGATGTAGCGAGTGCAAGAGCTCTAGTAAACAAAACACTTGAGGTAGCAAAGCTGTTGATATCAATTATGGCCAAAAATTCTCAACAATTTAGGACAAGGATGGATGCAGCTATTAAGCATGTGAATGAGGTAAGTCACATGAACCTTGAAGATAAAATTTCTGATTTAATCGCTTTAGTTCTGCAAATGGTTAGAGGTTAATTGCATTCGGCAAAACTGTGTGAAATATGCTTATGCTCTGGATATCTTACGGAGATATATACCCTACATTGCAATAAGACTCTCTTTAAGAAGCTAATGCAATAGGGGGCTTTCCTAATCAACTTCAACGAAAGTATGACCCTTATTCCTATCACTACAATCTAGGATGGAGGGATCATCCAAAATTGAGCTATGGAAATCAAGGAGACCAACAACAATCTCAATCACACGCTTTTAAGCAACCTCAAGCTCCTACGTAAGCTCAACCTCAATCTTTAAATTTAGATATGTCTTTAGATGAAATTGTTAAGGTGCTTGCTAATAATACTCAATAATTTCAATAGGAAACAAGGGCAAGCCATCAAAACTTGGGAAATGGGATCACTCAATTAGCCACCTTAGTAAGTAAATTGGAAGAGCAAGCATCGGGGAAATTACCTTCCCAAATGGTGGTGAACCCTAAAGAGAATGTGAGTGCAATGACTTTGAGAAGTGGTAAAGAAATTCAATTTGTAACTTCTTTACTGATGGAGGAAGAAAAGCACGATGATGGAGAAAAGAAGGAAGAACTTCCAACTCAAGAATTAACAAAGGTAAAAATGATTCATCTTTAACAATATCAATTAATGCATGTTTACCTCCTTTTCCTAGTAGGTTGGCTAAACCAAAAGATGATGAATATGAAAGAGAGATTTTAGAAACTTTCAAAATGGTGGAAATTATTATACCACTTCTAGAAGTCATCAAGCAAGTTCCAAAATATGCAAAATTCTTAAACGAGTTGTGCACAAATAAAAGGAAGCTAAAGGACAATGAGAGAATAATTTTGGGTAATTAAGAATGTATCAATTTTGATAAATAGGAAATTACCAAAAAATGCAAAGATCCAGGTATGTTTACACTTTCATGTGTTATTGGTAATAGAAAAATTGAGCATGACATACTAGACTTAGGTGCATTTATTAATATCATGCCATAATCAATTTATCGAGCTTTAAATCTGAATTCTTTGCAAGAAACTAATGTGATTATCCAACTAGTTGATTGTTCATATGTGCGTCTTATTGGAGTTATTAAGGATGTTTTTGTCTAAGTTAATGGATTGGTATTTCCAATGAATTTTTACATTTTGAAAATGGATGGAAATAATGTTGAAAATTTAGCTTCGATTTTGTTGGGTAGGTCATTTATGAAGATGACTAAGACGATACTCAATGTGCATGAGGGTACTCTTTCCATAGAGTTTGATGGAGAAATAACAAAGTTCAACATTTTTAAAGCAATGAAGTACTCGAATGATTTTTCAATTCGTTTATCATATGGATATTATGAATTCATTTGTGCAAGATATGCTTAAAGAAGAGGGTGTTGAAGATAACTTGGAGTGGAAGGCTAAATTGGAAATGAACGAGCAAATTGATGAAACTTGTGAAGTTGTAGGATCATTGTCAGCAATGCTAATAGATTCGGAAACTTTAAATGATGAACTTACTATAACTCACAAGAAAAATCTTACCTTCTATTTTGTAGGCTTCGAAGATAGAATTAAAGGTGTTAGGTAATCACCTAAAGTATGTCTATTTAGGTGATGGAAAGTTATTACGCAGAATCATTTCAAAAAAATTAACTAAATAACAAGAAGAAGGACTAGTAGCACTACTTGATTAGTACAAAACTACTATTATGTAGAAGTTGGAGAGGAAAAAGCCACGTCGAGCATAACAACGTTAAACAATTACACTTTTCGAGAGGCAACTTAAAATATGATAGTTTTATTTTTTAGTTCTTTCTTTGATGCATTTGTTTATGTTTGAAACATAAATTTATTAGCTTAAAGGAAAAAGAGGTCTTAAAAACTTCTAGACTACTAAATCTCATAAGGCCAAATCTCGTCTGATGTAATTTAGTAATTTTGGAATGAAGATCTTAAAATTCCATACTACTAAATCTTATGCGATCTAGTGTTCTAAAATTTGAGATCATTAAATCTCAAAAGGCAAGATCTCGCCTTATGCGATTTAGTATTCTAGATTGATACTTTAATATCCCAATATAAATGTAAAAATAATTAAAAATTAAAAACGTAAATATTTGCATTTTCCTTTATTTGATTATTTTCATTTTTTACTTTATTTATTTATTTTAAAAAACTAATATGTTATTTCTTATTTGTAGGTACATTCCAAAACAAACACTCACTCACTCACTCCAGCAGCACACACCACTCACGCTGCAACCTCACTCATATAGCTCCCCTCCCACACACACCACATGTAGCAGTAGTCTCCTTCCACCCACACATCATGCACATGAAAGTACTCAACAGCAACTCCAATGCCTACCCACTCGTGCCACATCACTCACGCAACTCCAGAGACAGACGCACGATGTAGCAGCTTCTCTAACCCACATCACTCACCTATGACAGATGTTGCAACCTCCTCACACAGCCCAACAGCTCCCTTTAATCACGCCAGCATCAACAAAAATGAACCAACCATGTCCCATTTTTTTTAAAGCTTTATCTTTCCCGTTTTTAATTACTTTTTTAAAATTTTGGTTCGTATTAATTACTTTTAGTAAATCCTTATTTTATTTTAATTTCAATTATTATTAAGTTTTTGTTAATATTTTTTAAATTAATTTTTGTTTATCTTGTTTACTCTAATGTGGCATTCTATAAGGTAACTACCAAAACCGTAACAAAAGGTAGTTTACCAACGAATGCTAAATCTACTGAAAGCTCTCAAGCCAGTAACAAAAGAAAGCATGTGCAGATTGTGAAAAATAATTTTGTTCTACCACCTGTTGAATCAGATTTACAAGAATGTCTCACTTTCAATACCATATAGCAAAAATAATGGTATGATGTTATTAAAACTCGACATATTGTTGCGGGTAAGTATATACACTACCCTTCTCTAGAAAAATTGGAAATTAAGAAAAAATTTAACAATTTGCTAATCGATATGAGTTGGAAGTACTTTGTATTGATCAGTTGTCCTATTTTTATTAAATTGGCTAAGGAGTCCTATACTACTTTTAAATTTGTCAAACTGGACAATTTTACTTTAAGTAATCCTATGGTGATTCAATACATATTAATGGCAGTCGAATTCAAACAAAGTGTCATGGGGTTCAATTTAGCCTTGAGGTTAATGAATGAAGATTAGGCTAATTCGACTCTTTATAAAGAACCTACCGTGGACTATGGTGAGTTCAACTCTTTTCAAACATGAAAATCAATGTCTTCTAATCTTTTTCCTTATAATGGGTAATGATTTTAATAAAATGGAGTGGATTCATATGCAGCATTTCTTAGCCTTTAGTTATTCCGGCCAAAAGGCTACTGTATGTACATGTACTAAGGCTGAATTGTTCTTTATGTGGTGTATAGTGAATAAAGTGCATGTCAATTTAGGTGCCTCATTGACGATGCATTTTAACACCGTTTTATCTTCAAACAAACATTTATGTCTCGCTCTCTTATCACTCATTTGTTTATTAATTTGAATTTGCTTAATTTGACTGACACCGATATGCATATAGCCTGTGAGATGGAACGTTTGGATAGAATTTGTAGCAGCAAAATGGGTGTAATTGAAAAACAAAAAAGAACATGTCGCGATCGTATCGATAGAGGTTGATCATCAAAAAAACGAGAACATAGAAACATTCGATCAACTTCATGTCTTCTGGCTCCACAGATCTGACAACATTATTATTCTTGGCTGGATAGATTGGAATGCAAAATGAAGAAAATGGAGAAAATTTTAGATGCTCTACTTCAATTCATGGGGGATGTACCTCCATGCCCTCCATCACTATAGTACACATCCTTTCCTATGCTCACACTTCAGGAAAATCCTTAATTATTTATTTTCTTTGATTATCTATATTGAGTTGTAAGTATTTTATGCATACATTAGGGACAATGTATGATTTAGGTGTGGGGAAGCGTGTGTTTTCAATTTGATGAACTTTGTGACTTTGCTTGAACTTATGGTATGTTGATTCATATATTAATTATTCCTCATAATAACTTTACAATTTTTTTATTGTTGTTCATGAATAATCCTTAAGTTAGGATACATTTTTTTAAAGATCTAATGCATGAGAGAGACAAGCATGATTAGCATTATCATTGAATTATTAGAAATATCTCATTGATTTCGATGAATGAAAAGTGTGCATGACTTGATGTAATTTTTGACGCCTACGTGAGCTTTGAGCCTAAGAGCATTCATCACATACGTGCTCATATATATCTTTGTGTTGTGTGTTATCAAACATAACTTTTCTATGCTAGAACTTGCTTTTGAATACATGCTGAGACCACATTTTTGATGAATTTGTGTACAAAGATGATAAGGGCATTTAGGATAACCATTTTCTAACATAAACAAACCTACCTCACTTTTAATCCTTAGAAAACTAATTTGAGCCTTAACCTTTATTTCTTTCATAATAACCTTGCTACAAGCCGAATTTACCTTTTTTACTGTTGATATCCTTAATAATTTTAACTAATTGTGTGAAAAGTAAATTAGATAATTCAAGTTGCATTGTTTTAATTTTTTATAAAATGGAGGAGTATTTAAAAAACAAAAACAAAAACAAAAAAACTTCTATAGATATTGTTGTTAAAAAAAGAAAAAGTGATTGAAAGAGATGTTATTTGAATCAAGTAAATTTTGATTTAAGTTGAAACTTGTGTGGATAAGTTTGTATGATTTCCTTCAATTTATTTAGCCAAAAAGCTTCTCTTGTTATACATTACCTAAGCCATGTTACAACCACCGTAAAGTACTTTTGATTTATGCATTAGGTTCATTATTGTTTAGTAGTGGAGATATGATTCTTGAGCAAACTTATGGAAATAACTTGCTATGTTTTGATTTGAGAGCTTAATGAAACCTAAACTAACGTGCTCTATGGAATTGAAAGATGTAAAAGTTCATATTCAAACAAGGAAGCAGATGATAGATCTGAATTAACTAAAATTAAATCTTATATGCAGGGTTTCAAATTTACTTATTAGACCTCACGAAGAACTTGTCTCAAGCAACCTTGATAATAGGTAAAGAACAAACCAAGAAAGTTGGGTAGGATCAAAATCACACCCCAATTTGATTCAATTGATAAGTGAAGTTTAATTCCTAAGTTGAACAGAACAATAGGGTTTTCTCCTCTCAATATGGTCGACGGCTCACAAAAAATAATATGTTCAAAGTTATGTTCCAAAAACCCTAAAACATAAGTATTTATACCTAGACTTAATCCTAAAAGACTTGGGCTTAAAATACATAGGAGCCTAAAATATAATTATAACTTAAAATAAGTCCAAAATAGAATAGTAAAAACACGTCTAAGCCTGGCATAACATGCTTCCAATTCTAATCATAGGCGCGCATCTCCTCTTGGGCTTTAGTGATGATATGCACACCAATACAATGGTCTTCAAGTCCTAAGTGAGTCCAATCCAATGATTTGAGATAAATGAATCAATTTGGGCTATGATTCAGATAGCTCTCCTCCAATAGGCTTGGTGCACTCCATTCTCTCCACAAATTGGCCCACATGCGCATAGAGAGCCTCATTGAGTCTCTCGATCCTAGCTTTGGACATAGGTCCAACTAGAATGACAAGCTCGCCCCCATCATGCATGCCATCTCTATGGTGATCCTTACTCCTACTCACAGCAGTCCCTCCCTCCTCAAGAAGATTCGTCCTCAAATCTGAAACCATATCAAAAGGAGAAAGATCAGTAATGTTAAAAGTTGCAGAAACAGAATACTCACCTGGCAAGTCAATCTTATAGGCATTGTCATTTATCTTCTCCAACATCTGGAACAGACCATCACCCCTAGGATCCAGCTTGTATTTCCGCCGGGTAGGAAACCTCTCCTTCCTCAAATGCACCCAAACCCAATCACTAGGCTTAAAAGTCACCAACTTTCACCCTTTGTTGGCTTGCTTAGCATACACTCTGTTTCTATACTCAATATGTTGTCTCCCCTTCACATGCAATTCCCCAACCATCTCGGCTTTCCTCTTGCCATCAATACTAGATAACTCATACAAGGGTAAAGGCACCAAATCCAAGATAGATCAAGAATTAAAACCATATACAAGCTCAAAAGGTGAATAACCTATGGTGGAATGCACACATCTATTATATGCAAACTTAATAAATGACAAACATTCAACCCAAGTTTTCAAATTTTGACAACTATAGCACTCAACAAGGTACCTAAGGTTGTATTAACAACCTCAGTTTGTCCATTTGTCTGTGGATGATAGGTAGTAGAATAATGCAATTTAATACCCAACTTCCCCACAGAACATATAAAAAATGGCTTTAAAATTTAACATCTCGATCTGAAACAATAGACCTAGGAATACCATACAATCTAACAATATCCCTAGAGAATAAATCAGCAACATGCACAACATCACTAGTCTTATCGCATGCAATGAAATGCGCCATCTTACTAAATCGATCAACAACAATGAAGATGTTATCATACCCCTTCTTTGTTCTACGCAGTCCTAAAATAAAATCTATAGAGATATCAACCCAAGGTTCAGTAGCACAGGTAAAGGGGTATACAATCTATGGGATTTAACAGTATATTTTTCCTGTCTACATGCAATGCATTTGACACATACACACTCAACATCCTTACGTATACTAGGCCAATAGAAATGTTCATACAAAATATCCAAAGTTTTAATAACCCTAAAATGACTTATCAAACCACTACTATGGGCCTCATGCATAAACAAAGTACACAAAGAACAATTAGGCACACACAGCTGATTACCACGATACAAATATCCATCATGCCTACAAAATTTCTGGAATACAACATGCTCACAAGTAGCATACACATTAGCAAATTCATCATCAGAAGTATAAATGTCCTTAAACTGCTCAAATCCTAATAATTTAGATGTAAGAGTAGAAATTAAGGAACGCGTCCTAGATAAAGCATCAGCTACCACATTTTCCTTCCCTTGCTTGTAATGTAGCATATATGTAAATGTCTCGAGAAACTCCACCGAAGTGGCATGTCTCTTGTTCAGCTTGCCCTGTCCCTTTAAATGCTTTAAGGACTCATGATCCGTCCCAATGACAAACTCTCTAGGTTAAAGGTAAAGTTGCCCCACCTCCAATGCTCTCACCACAGGTTAAAGCTCCTTATTATAGGTTGGATAGTTGAGTTGTGCATCACTCATCTTCTCACTGAAATATACTACTAGTTTGTTTTCTTGCAAAAGCACAACATTTACACCAATCCTAGAAGCATCACATTCAACTTCAAAAGCCTTATCAAAATTAGGTAAACACAAAATAGAAGCAGAACATAATTTTTTTTCAACAATGCAAATGCATGCTCTTGTTCCTTACGCCATGTAAACCCTTTCTCCTTCTTGACTATTTCAGTCAAAGGAGCAGCAATGGTAGAGAAATCTTTCACAAACCTCCTATAAAAACTAGCAAGCCCATGAAAACTCCTCACCTCACTAACACTCTTAAGAGTTAGCCATTCCTAGATAGCCTTCACCTTCTCCTCATCCACCTCAACTCCCCTAGAACTGACTACAAACCCCAAGAATATAAGTTTATTAATGCAAAAAGTACACTTCTTAAGGTTCACATATAGTTTCTCCCATCTCAACACATCCAAGACACACTTCCCATGCATAACATGCTCATCAAGATTAGTGCTATATATCAAGATGTCATCAAAGTAAACAACCATAAATTTTCCAAGAAATGCACGCAAGACATGATTTATCAACCTCATAAAAGTGCTTGAGTGCATTAGTTAAACCAAATGGCATGACTAACCACTCGTACAACCCATATTTAGTTTTAAAAGCAGTTTTCCATTCATTTCCTGGTTTCATTCTAATTTGGTGGTATCCACTTTTTAAGTCAATTTTTCTAAAGATACATGCACCATGCAATTCATCAAACATATCATCTAACCTAGGGATAGGGTGGTGATACTTTACAGTGATTTTGTTAATAGCTTTGCAGTCCACACACATCCTCCAGGTCCCATCTTTCTTAAGCACCAGCAATATTGGCACTGCACACGGGCTCAAGCTCTCCCTCACTTGTCCCTTTTCTAGCAGTTCATCAACCTGCTTTGAAGCTCCTTTGTATCCTCAGGATTACTCCTATAGGCTGGGCAATTTGGAGTTTGAGTTCCGAACACAAAATCAATCTGGTGCTCGATGCCTCTCAAAGGTGGCAGTCCCTTAGGCATCTCCTCAGGAAAGACATATGAATAATTCTATAAAAGAGAAGCAAAAACACTAGGAAAAGCATCAAGAGGGTTAGTGTCATAAACTAAACACTCTTTGTATCTCACCACTACTAGTGCTCTTTTTCTTTGGTTACTCTCTTTAAGTCTTTTCCTTTAGCAAACAAGCTCAGTTTTCTCTCTTTCTTTCTGCTCTTCTTTTCTCTTTCTGAACTCTTCTCTCCTGCACATCCTACTTTCTTTTCCTCATTTATGCAGTCACTCACTATTAGGTCAAACTCATTTTTTTTTGGGCCTTTTTTCTCTCTTCTTTTTTTTGTTCTTACTACCCGAGCCCTCATCACTTTTAGTTGATTTTATCTGGTCCAGGTACAATTCATGAGGTGATAAAGGTAGTAGAATGAAGTTCCTACCCTTAAACTTAAAGGAGTACTTATTGGTATACCCATCATGTGCTACTCTTTTGTCAAACTACCAAGGTCTCCCAAGTAACATATGACCAGCCTTTATTGGTACTATATCACACAACATCTCATCCTCATATCTCCCTACTGAAAATAGCACGACAACCTACCTAGTTACCTTCAGACCAACACTATCATTGAACCACTGTAAATTGTATAGCTTCAGATGTTTCCTGTATATCAAACCTAATTTCTGTACCATAGTCCAACTAGTTGCATTAGTGCAAGTACCCCCATCAATGATCAAATTGCATACTTTCCCACCAACTAAACACCTCGAATGGAAAAGATTTTCTTTCTGATCTACAACCTCATATGTGACTCTAGCACTCAGTACCCTCCTAACTACTAGTGTTTCCCCTGTAACAGCTCTCTGAAAGCAACTATCATCCTCAAAATCATTATCAATGACAAACTCAGATTCACTACCACTATCCTCCGAATCAATCATGCCATTATTCCTCATAATCATGACTTTCTTATTTGGACATTGAGATGCAATATGGCTAGTACCCAAGCATTTAAAACATTTTATAGATGAATGTTTACTAGAAGTAGCTTGGTTGTTGGAAGTACCTTTTTGTTCAAATTCCCCAATCGACTTCTTAGGTGCTTCCTTGAAGTCCACTGCTTTGTCCTTGGACTTCTCCTCCTTTCTAGGCCATTTGGAGTTCCATGAGTAGCTAGAGCTTGCTCCATTCCTCATTGTCATTCTAGCTTTGAGCTGTCTCTCCACCTTCATATCCATGTTCACTATGTCCTCAATCTTTAAGTAGTGCTGCAGCTCCACAACATTGGCTATCCTATTGAGTCCACTTAAAAATTTGGCCATTGTAGCCTTTGAGTCCTCCTCTATGTTAGCTCGGATCATAGCCACCTCCATCTCCTTATGGTAGTCCTCCATTGATTTAGACTGATATGTGCTTAATTGTTGATATTTTTAATTATTTTCACTTAGCGATTATTGACATAAAAATGCCTAAGATACTCATTTTAATTCATATTTGATTTCAGGTATAATTCGAGAGCAAAGAAATTAAAGTGAGTCAAAAGTATCCTATTTGAGATATTTTCCGAAGATCAATTCCCGCTTGCTTTTATGGAGTGGACAAAGAAAATTTAAAGAGCAAGAAAAAATGGGAAATAGAGGAAGCAACCAACGCAGCATTTTTGGAGGGACAACAAATTAAATCAACAGTGAAAATGCAGCGTGGAAAGACTCGAGCAGTAGGTTTTTAAGGGAGACAATTTAATTGTCTAATCAGGAATCAACAGCAATAAAATGAGAGCAAAATTAAATGGGCAGCAGCGAGATAAGGGATTTACGGTGGTAAATTAAACAGAAGACTAGAGACGCTGGCGTTGAAACGCAGCGTTTACGCAGTAAAGGAGGGCTGGCTTTTTAATAGAAGGCATTGTAAAATCAGCAACAAGAGAACGACGTCGCCCAAGGAATAAATCAAGCAAAACGCAGCGTGGAAGGCAGAGGACGCACGCAGGACAAGCAGCCAAAGGTTTTAATTGACAAGGGACCTTTATTTGTCCCATCAAGCAATAGTAGACATAAGGAATAAAAGGAGTCATGCTGGTTGGAGACAGTAGCGGGCTGGAGAACAGTAGAGGAGACTTGAAGCATAGTAGTGGCGCTGGAGGCAGCAGGCGCAGCTGGCTGAGGCTTAGGCGCTGGACTGCTGTGGCTTGCTGGCCCAGCACATGGAGAAAGCACGCGCAGGAGGATTTAAGAGGAAGCAAGACTTTATTTGTCTTGACAGGGAACAGTCGAGCGACAGTGCGGCACAGTGAGGAACGAGGAGAACTGTCGGCGTGGAGAGCAACCAGGGACTGCGCAGCTAAGGGTCTTGCATAAGGGTCTGCGTTTAACGCAGTTTTCTGCGTTAAAACGCAGACGAGGAGAGTGAGTTTGCAGTAAGGAAGTTTTTGGCTAGGGATTTTGGATGAGGCTGAAGCAATTTATTGGGATAGACCCATGAAGAGCTGAACGTCCCGACGTCGGTTCGGAGGTAATATCGACGCCGACGACCGGGGTTAAGTATTATTTTAATTATTTTGTTGTTTCTTTCTCTCATTAGGAATTGATTGTGTTATCCGATTTTAATTAATTTGGGTTTTGTGTATGGATAATCGGATTTT
>JAOSBK010032455.1:0-11248 GCA_027568895.1 Erythroxylum shatona | reverse complement strand
TTCAACCCCATTTTTCACTCCTAACTATCACTAAATAAGGTTCATTCATCCAATTAATGCTTATACTTACTTGGAGAAGCTTCAAATCCTTCAAATTCTCCAAAACCCTAGCTTGGCTTTCTTCTTTTCTTCTTTTCTCCTCACACCCATGACACTTCTTCTCTTCCTAACAATCCAACCATTTCTTCTTCTAACTTACCCTCTTAATGATTGCAAAAGACCCTTATACCCTTCCACTTATGCCTTACAACTGAAAGGTTTAAGTGATCTACCAAAATTACCCCTCACGCATTCTTACTACATTTATACTTTAATTTCATCAATTCAAACAATAATTCCTCCTAACATTGACATGCTAATTACTCCAAAATAATTAATTTGACAAGACCTCAAAATAAATTAAATCATGCTTAATAAAATAAAATAATAAAAATTTCGGGGTCCAACACGCATCCTGTCTTTCCAATACTGGTAGTCTTCACCATTGAATGCTAGAGGTCTAGTGACGAGCTCTGATACCAATTGAAGTAAATCACGTGTTAGTATAGACTTTATATTCAATGAACAAAATGCACAAGAAGGGGGTTGAATTGTGTATCATTTTTCGTGAATACAATCCCCTTTTAAAAATTCTTTGAAAACTTGCTTTCTCAAAACTATTGAGTAAGAATCACGAGGTATTGCAATTAATTTCTATATACTTATATAAAACAATAGAAATTAAAAGTAGAGTATTAAGATAGTAGACACAACAGTTTTATCCTGTTCACCCCAAACTGTAGGCTACGTCCAGTCCTCATAATCCTTTTTGAGATTTCACTATTCTTCTCAAAAGTACAAGTATTCTTTTCACAAAGCATCTTCAGGTCTCTCACATCAAGTGTTCTTTTTCTCACTTAGCCTCTTCAGGCTCTCAGCTTTTCTTCTTTCTTACAGAAAGATATTGCAAGCTTTGTTACAAAAAATGATAGCTCTCGTGTATCACACAAATATAGTGTTTTAAGTATCTCAAAGCACTAATTGAATTCATAAAATTTTTTTGCTAATCTTTTTAGTCTTTGACTTTGACTCATATTTATGGCCTTCGTCTTCAACTGCTTCTTGATAACTGCTTCTTTCTTCTTATTTAGATCTTTGAAGAAACAGTTATTCAGCTGAGTTCTGTAACTAACTCGAACTGATTAACTATCCAACATAGTATCTGGTCTTCGTCTTAGTTTCTTCTTTATCTTAGTTTCTTCCATCTTAGTTTTGCTTCTGTTTCGTCTTAGTTTTGCTTCCACTTCATCTTACTTTCTTTCATCTTAGTTTCGGTTTCGCTTCGTCTTACTTTGATTTCTGCTTTCGTCTTACTTTGACTTCTGCTTTCGTCTTACTTTGACTTCTGCTTTCGTCTTACTTTGACTTTCTGCTTCATCTTACTTTGACTTTTTGCTTTCCTCTTACTTTGACTTCCTACTTCAGCCTTAATTTGCTTTGACTTCCATCTTGCTTTCTGCTTTAGCTTCCTTCTGCTTAAAATGGTTTATCACTTCCTATTATTATTATTTGGTTTTCATCAAAATTATTAGACGTGAAGTCATTTTGACTTAACATGTATAACTTGTCCTAGAAGACGACTCCATTAACAATGACAATGGCTGGATTTGGTGGTTTTAATAGAGATGGTATGAAGGTAACCATTTTTTTCTTCCTTGGTAAAGAAATATTGATTCTTAGATAGTTGATTCCTTAGTGCATGTACTTACTGTTGTGAATTATTTTTAAGTATAAGGTTAAAGGTTTAAAGGTTTAACGTAAGTTTTATACTCTAGGTGTTAGGATCTAGACATTAGGATTTAGGATTTAGGATACATATTGGATATAGTATTTAGGATTAAAGTTTAAAGTTTACGGGTAGGATGTAGGTTGTAGGATATAGGTCTTAGCTTTTAGGATTTAGGGTTTAGTGTTTAGGATTAAAGTTGAAGTTTTAGGTTTTAGGTTATAGGTCTTAAGTATTAGGAATGAGGAATTAGGATTTTGTATTTAGGATTAAAGTTTAAGGTTGCAAGTTTAGGATGTATATTATAGGTTGTTGATCGAGGTATAGCACCTAACAAGGTTAGTTTATATTGTGTTATTAGCTCTTTTCTTTACCCATTTGATACATAACATGCCAATAGGCAACTATGATCAGCGAAGTTCTTTTAGGTATGCCTTAGATTTGGTCGTCTTAACTTTGAAAGAGAAATGGTTTCTACCATTGCCTAGAAAAGACGATCCTTGGAAACTGTAATCCAACAATTGGTAAGTTTAATTATCTTATATTACAGCACACAAAACCTTTGCTTCAATATTGTATTTATTTATATGTATAACTTATCCCAAAAGACGACTCTGTTAATGAAGACAACAGCTGGAGTTGTTGATTTTGATATTGATGGCATTAAGGTAACCATTTTCTGTCCTGTTTGGTAAAGAAATATTGATCCTTAGATAATCTCATTCCTTAAAGCATATACTTACTATTACGATTTATTTTTATGTTTAGGGTTAAAGAGTTAGAGGTTTAACGTAAGTTTTATACTTTAGGTGTTAGGGTTTAGATATTAGGATTTAGGATTTAGGATATATATTAGATATGGTATTTAGGATCAAAGTTTAATGTTTAGGTGTAAGATGTAAGTTGTAGGATATAGGTCTTAGCTATTAGGATTTAGAGTTTAGAGTTTAGGATTAAAGTTTAGGGTCTAGGTTATAGGTCATATGTCTTAGGTATTAGAATTTAGGATTTAGTATTTAGGATTAAAGTTTAAGTTTTAGGTTTAGGATGTATATTGTAGGCTGTTGATCAAGGCATAACACTTAACTAGATTAGTTTATATTGGGTTATTAACTCTTTTCTTTGCCCATTTGATACATATCATCTTCAATAAGTAACAATGATCAGTGAAGTTGTTTTAGGCATGACTTGAACTTGGCCATCTTATCTCTGAAAGAGGAATTGGTTTCTACCAGTGCCTAGAAATGGCGATCCTTGAAAAATGTAATTCAACATTTGGTAAGTGTAATTATCGTATTTTACAACACACAAAACTAGTCCTTCAATATTGCAATTGTTTATATGTATAATTTGTCCGGAAGGAGACTCTGTTACTAATGGTAATGGTTGGATTTGGTGGTTTTGATATAGATGGTAGAAAGGTAACCATTTTTTGTCTTATTTAGTAAAGAAATATAGTTTCTTAGACCATTGCATTCCTTAAAGCATGTACTTACTGTTGTGATTTATTTTTAAGTATAAGGCTAAAGGATTAGAGGTTTAACATAAGTTTTATACTTTAGGTGTTAGGATTTAAGTATTAGGATCTAGGATTTAGCATATATATTGGATATAGTATTTACAATTAAAGTTAAAAGTTTAGGTGTAGGATGTATTCTATAGGATATAGGTCTTAGCTATTAGGAGGATCTAGGGTTTAGTGCTTAGGATTAAAGTTCAAGGTTTAGGTTATAGGTTATCGATTATAGTTTTTAGGTATTAAGATTTAGGATTTAGGATTTAGGATTTAGGGTTAAAGTTTAAGATTTGTGCTTAGGATGTATATTGTAGGTTGTTAATCAAGGGATAGCCCTTAACGAGGTTAGTTTATATTGTGTTATTAGCTCTTTCCTTTACCTATTTGATACATAACACTTTCAATAAGAAACTATGATAAGTGAAGTTCTTTCAGGATAGCCTTAGGCTTTGCCGTCTTATCTTAGAAAAAGGAATTGGTTTCTACCAGTTCCTAGAAATCGCCATTCTAGAAAAATGTAATCCAACAATTGGTAAGCGTAATTATCATAATTTGCAGCAACAAAACCTTTGCTTTAATATTGTAATTATTTATATGTATAATTTGTCCTAGAAAACGACTCCATTAATGATGACAATGGCTACATTTGGTGGTTTTAACAGAGATGGTATAAAGGTAACCATTTTTTGGCTTACTTAGTGAAGAAATATTGATTTTTCGATAATTACATTCCTTAAAGCATGTACTTGCTGTTGTGATTTATTTTGAAGTATAGGGTTAAAGGATTAGAGGTTTAGCATAAGTTTTATACTTTAGGTGTTAGGATTTAAATATTAGGATCTAGGATTTAGGATATATATTAGATATAGAATTTAGGATTAAAGTTTGAAGTTTAGGTGCAGGATGTTGGTTGCAGGATATAGGTCTTAGCTATTAGGATTTAGAGTTTAATGTTTAGGATTAAAGTTTAGGGTTTAGGTTACAGGTTATAGGTTATAGATATTAGGATTTAGGATTTATGATTTAGTATTTAGGCTAGTTTATGTTGTGTTATTAGCTCTTTTCTTTACCCATTTGATACATAACATATTTAATAAGCAACTATGATCAGTGAAGTTGCTTTAGGTATGCCTTGAACATGGCCATCTTATCTCTGATAGAGGAATCGGTATCTACTAGTGCCTAGAAATGGCGATCCTTGAAAAATGTAATTCAACAATTGGTAAGCATAATTATCGTATTTTACAATGCACAAAACCATTGCTTCAATATTGTAATTATTTATATGTATAACTTGTCCAGAAGTCGACTCCGTTACTAAGGACAATGGCTGGATTTGGTGGTTTTGATAGAGATGATACAAAGTAACCATTTTTATCTTGCTTAGTAAAGAAATATAGATTCTTAGATAATTGCATTCCTTACAGCCTGAACTTACTGTTGTGATTTATTTTCAAGTATAAGGTTAAAGGATTGGAGGTTTAGCATAAGCTTTATACTTTAGGTGTTAGGATTTAAATATTAGGATCTAGGATTTAGGATATATATTGGATATAGTATTTATGTTTAACGTTCAAAGTTTAAAGTTTAGGTGTAGGATGTATGTTATAGGATATAGGTCTTAGCTATTAGGATTTAGGGTTTAGTGTTTAGGATTAAATTTTAAGGTTTAGGTTATAGGTTATAGGCTATAGTTATTAGGTACTAAGATTTAGGATATAGGATTTAACATTTAGGATTCAATATTAAGGATTAAAGTTTAAGATTTATATTTAGGATGTATATTGTAGGTTATTATTCGAGGGATAGCCCTTAACGAGGTTAGTTTATTTTGTGTTATTAGCTCTTTTCTTTACCCATTTAATATAACATCTTCAATAAGAACCTATGATCAGCAAACTTATTTTATGTATGCCTTGGACTTAGCCGTCTTATCTTTGAAAGAGGAATTGGCGATCCTTGAAAAATGTAATCCAACAATTGGTAAATGTAGTTATCGTATTTTATAGCACACAAAACCTTCTCTTCAATATTGTAGTTATTTTATGTGTAACTTTTCCCAGAAGATGACTCCGTTAATGATGACAATGGTTGGATTTCGTGGTTTTGATAGAGACGCTATGAAGGTAACCATTTTTGTCTTGCTTGGTAAAGAAATATTGATTCTTAGATAATTGCATTCGTTAAATCATGCACTTATTGTTGTGATTTATTTTCAAGTATCGTGTTAAAGGGGTAGACGGATAACATAAGTTTTATACATTAGGTGTTATGATTTAGATATTAGGATTTAGGATTTAGGATATATATTGGATATAGTATTTAGGATTGAAGTTTAAAGTTTAGGTGTAGGATGTAGGTTGTAGGATGTAGGTCTTAGCTATTAGAATTTAGGGATTAGTGTTTAGGATTAAAGTTTAAGGTTTAGGTTATAGGTTATAGGCCTTAGGTATTAGGTATTAGGATTTAAGATTTAGGATTCAGGATTTAGTGTTTAGGATTAAAGAATAAGATTTAGGATTAGGATGCATATTGTAGGTTGTTGATCGAAGGATAGCACTTAACGAGGTTAGTTTGTATTGTGTTATTAGTTTTTTTCTTTGCCTATTTGATATATGTATGCCTTGGACTTGATCATCTTATCCTTGAAAGAGGAATTGTTTCTACCCCTGCATAGAAATGGCGATCCTTGAAAACTATAATTCAACAATTGGTAAGTGTAATTACCATATTTTACAACATATAAAACCTTTGCTTCAATATCGTAATGATTTATATATGTAACTTGTCCTAAAAGATGACTCCGTTAATGATGAGAATGGTTGGATTTTGTGGCTTAGATAGAGATGATATGAAGGTATCCATTTTTTTCTTGCTTGGTAAAGAAATATTGATTCTTAGATAATTGCATTCCTAAAGTCATATACTAACTTTTGTGATTCATTTTTAAGTATAGGGTTAAAGGGTTAGAGGGTTAACGTACGTTTTATACTTTAGGTGTTAGGATTTATATATTACGATTTAGGATTTAGGATTTAGGATGTATACTGGATATTGTATTTAGGATTAAATTTTAAAATTTAGGTGTAGGATGTAGGTTATAGGATATTGGTCTTAGCTATTGGGATTTAGGGTTTAGTGCTTAGGATTAAAGTTTAAAGTTTAGGTTATAGGTTATAGGTTATAGGTTATAGTTTATAGGTATTAAGATTTAGGATTTAGGATTTAGGATTAATGTTTAAGGAATAGGTTTAAGATGTATATTGTAGGTTGTTGATCGAGGGATAACACTTAACGCTGTTAGTTTATGTTGTGTTATTAGTTGTTTTCTTTACCCATTTGATACATAACATCTTTACTAAGCAACTATGATCAGTGAAGTTGCTTCATGTATGCCTTGGACTTGGTCTCCTTCTCTCTGAAAAAGGAATTCTACCGATGCCTAGGAATGGCGATCCTTTAAAAATGTAATCCAAGAATTGGTAAATGTAATTATCATATTTTACAGCACACAAAAACTTTGCACTAGTATTGTAATTATTTTATGTGTAACTTGTCCCAAAAGATGACTCCGTTAATGATGACATTGGATGGATTTGGTGGTTTTGATAAAGATGCTATGAAGGTAAACATTTTTTGTGTTGCTTGGTAAAGAAATAATGATTCTTAGATAATTGCATTCCTTAAATCATGTACTTACTATTGTGATTTATTTTTAAGTATAGGGTTAAAGGGTTTGAGGGTTAACGTAAGTTTTATACCTTAGGTACTAGGAATTAGATATTAGAATTTAGGATTTGGGATATATACTGGAAATAGTATTTAGGATTAAATTTTAAAGTTTAGGTGTAGGATGTAGGTTATAGGATATAGGGCTAAGCTATAAGGATTTAGTTAGTGTTTAGGATTAAGGTTTAAGGTTTAAGATGTAGGTTATAGGTCTCAGGTATTAGGATTTCAGATTTAGGATTTAGGATTTAGGATTTAAGGTTTAGTAGTTAGGATTAAAGTTTAAGGGATAGCATTTGGATGTATATTTTGATCGAGGGACGACACTTGGCAAGGTTAGTTTATATTGTGATATTAGTTGTTTTCTTTACCCATTTCATACATATCATCTTCAATATGCAACTATGATTAGTGAAGTTGTTTTAGGTATGCCCAAGACTTGTCCGTCTTATCTCCAAAGGGGAATTGGTTTCGATCTTTGTCTAGAAATGGCAGTCCTTGAAAAATGTAATCCAACAATTGGTAAGTGTAATTATCATATTTTACAGCACATAAAACTTGTACCTCAATATTGTAATTATTTATATGTGTAACTTGTCCCAAAAGACGACTCCATTAATGATGGCAGTGGTTGAATTTGATTGTTTTTATAGAGATGGTATGAAGGTAACCATTTTTTGTCTTCCTTGGTAAAGAACTATTGACTCATAGAAAATTGCATTCCTTAAAGCATGCACTTGCTATTATAATTTTTTTAAGTATAGTGTTAAAGGGTTAGTGTTTTAACGTAAGTTTTATATTTTAGGTGTTAAGATTTAGATATTAGGATTTAGGATTTAGGATATATACTGGGTATAGTATTTAGCATTAAAGTTTAAAGTTTAGGTGTATGATGTAGGTTGTAGGATATAGGTGTTAGCTATTAGGATTTGGGGTTTAGTGTTTAGGATTAAAGATTAAGGTTTAGGTTATAGATTACAGGTCTTAGGCACTAGGTTTTAGGAATTAGGATTTAGGATTTAGTAGTTACGATTAAAGTTTAAGGTTTAGGTTTAGGATGTATATTGTAGGCTGTTGGTCAAGGGATAACACTTAACAGGGTTAGTTTATATTATGTTACGAGCTCTTTTCTTTACACATTTGATACATAACATCTTCAATAAGCATATATGATCAGTGAAGTTGTGTCAAGTATGCCATGGACTTGGTCATTTTATCTCTAAAAAAGGAATTGGTTTCTACCGGTGCCTAAAAATGACGATCCTTAAAAAATGTAGTCCAATAATTGGTAAGTGTAATTATCATATTTTACAGCACGCAAAACCTTTGCTTCAATATTGTAATTATTTATATGTATAACTTGTCCCTGAAGACGACTCCATTAACGATTACAACTACTGGATTTGGTGATTTTGAAAGAGATGGTATGAAGGAAACCATTTTTTGTTTTGCTTGGTAAACAAATATAGATTCTTTGATAATTGAATTCCCTAGAGCATGTACTTACTATTATGATTTATTGCTAAGTATCGAGTTAAATGGTTAGAGGTTTAATGTAAGTTTTATACTTTAGGTTTTAGCATTTAGGATTTAAGGTTTATATTTAGAATACGTATTGTAGGTTATCGATCGAGGGATACCACTTAATGAGGTTAGTTTATATTGTGTTATTAGCTTTTTTCCTTACCCATTTGATACATAACTTATTCAATATGCAAGTATGATCAGTGAAGTTATTTCAGGTATGCCTTGAACTTGGTCATCTTATCTCTGAAAGAGGAATTGGTTTCTACCAGTCCTTAGAAATGATAATCCATGAAAAATGTAATCCAACAATTGGTAATTTTAATTATCATATTTTACAGCCCATAAAACCTTTGCTTTAATATTGTAAATCTTTATATGTATAACTTGATAGAGATGGTAGGAAGGTAACAATTTTTTTTCTTTCTTGCTAAAGAAATATTGATTCTTAGATACAATATTTAAGCTTAAAGGGTTAGAGGTTTAATATAAGTTTTATACTTTAGGTGTTAGGATTTAGATATTAGGATTCAGGATTTAGGATATATATTGGTTACAGTATTTAGATTAAAGTTTAAAGTTTAGGTGTAGGACATAGGTTGTAGGAAATAGGTCTTAGCTATTAGGATTTAGGGTTTAGTGTTTAGGATTAAAGTCTAAGGTTTAGGTTATAGGCTATAGGTCTCAAGTATTAGGATTTAGGATTTAGCATTTAGGATTTAGTATTTGGGATTAGAGTTTAAGGTTTAGGTTTAGGTTTCCAATGTGTATTGTAGGTTGTTGATCGAGGAATAACACTTAACAAGTTTAGTTTATATTGTGTTATTAGCTCTTTTCTTTACCCATTTGACACATAACTTATTCAATAAGCAACTATGATCAGTGAAGTTGTTTTAGGTATGCCTTGGACTTGGTCGTCATATCTCTGAAAGATGAATTGGTTTCTACCAGTGCCTAGAAATGACGATCCTTGAAAAATGTAGTCCATCAATTAGTAAGTGTAATTATTATATTTTACAACACACAAAACCTTTGCTTCAATATTGTAATTATTTATGTGTATAACTTGTCCCAAACGACAACTTCGTTAATGATGACAATGGCTAGATGTGGTGGTTTTGATAGAGATGATATGAAGGTAACCATTTTTTGTCTTGCTTGGTAAAGAAATATTGATCCTTAAATAATTGCATTCTTTAAAGCACGTACTTAAGTTTTATACTTTAGGTGTTAGGATGTATAATTTAGGGTGTTAGGATGTATAATTTAGGTTGTTGATCGAGGGATAGCATTTAGTGAGACTAGTTTATATGTGTTGTTTGCTATTTTGTTTACCCATTTGTTGCATAACATCTTCAATAAGAAATTATGATTAGTAAAGTTATTTTAGATATGCCTTGGACTTGGCCGTCATATCTCTAAAAGAGGAATTAGTTTCTACTAGTGTTTAGAACTGGAAATCCTTGAAAAATGTAATTCGATAATTGGTAATTGTAATTATCATATTTTACAGCACACAAAAAGTTGGGACCCGATTCCGAAACTGGACCCCAACCGGAAAAACAAAGAACGGAATCGAAAAACAAAGTGGCGGAAGGAATCCAAAACGGAAAACATAATGCGAAAGTCAAAGTGGCGGAATCAAATCAAAAACAAAGCGTGCGGAAACAAATGAAAGGAATCGGAAACAAAAGAACGGATTTACAAAAACAAATCGCTTAAGAGCAAAAACTTAACTATGACATTCGTTAACAAATATTTTAGAAAAACGTCGCGTTGGAAACCAATAAGACATTTAATCTAAGCCAACCAAATCCGGTATAAATTTTTTTCTTTTTCATTTTATTCAATCTTATACAAAACAAAATCAATTTCCCCTATTTGGAAATTCATCCTCAAATCCAAAACTCAATTCCTGAAATACTTCTTATACATTCATACATATCCCATAATTCATCCTTTAATCAATTCTTATTTTTCTTTTGCCAAAAGACACTTACTACACATATCCAAAAAATTCGCAATTCATACACAATAAACACTTCAATATTTCAGCTCAACATCACAATTCATCGGACCTCCTGTCCGAAATCCCCGTATAAACAAACACAACCAATCATCATCACATACATAGCATTTCAAATCATTCTCAAACGTCAGTATCATCGGACCTCCTGTCCGGAATCCATATCACATTCAATCACATTCATATCCAAGTCACATTCATACCTCAATTCAATACACACATTCATAACTCATTTACATCATGAAATAAATGCTTATAAATCATTAATGCCATTCCAAGCCATATACAATACAATATCAAAATCCAATTTACACAAAATGCAAGATATGCAAAATCGAACAAAAGTCTTGACTTTCTTTCATTCGATCTCCTGCTCGAAACCTGGAGATGGGGATGAAAGGGGGAGTGAGCTTATAGCTCGTGGATAACATGTTTATATATCAAAAAATAAACAAAAATCATTTTCCAAAACTTATTGCCAGTTTATAGAAATTTCACAGTAGAAAAATGATCAAATTCTTATTTCTCAAAAATTCTCAATTTATCAAATAATTCATGAGCATTTCAAAAACATGGATGCATCACACTTAGAAACAAAACAAAAGCACATAAACACATCAGAATGGTTTGGGTCGGTCCAGAAACAGAACGTACTGCACATTCCCGCATAGCGGTCCTGTGCAGCCGT
>JAOSBK010032454.1:0-11251 GCA_027568895.1 Erythroxylum shatona | reverse complement strand
ATATGACAGGTGCGTTTTAAAATGAATAATAATAATTTAGGAAAAGAATCTGGAATCTGTAGGTGACCATCTGTATGCCTTGGAAGATGCTCCATGCTCTGTTGGATTCTTGTCCACAAAAGTTCGGAGGGTCCTTTAGAAGCCCCATTTTTCTACTCCAGGTGTTTTATAGGTAAAATGTGACTCTACTCATTTCACTTTTGATTTGCTGCCACTCTCATTATGATTTCCCCGTAGAAATTTTCTCATAATTCCTTTGATTGTCTTGATAAGGCCTTTTGAAAGGAATATATGAGAGTTACAATAAATGTGCGTAGTTATAATTTACCTCAAGAAAAAAAAAAAAGAGAGAATTATTTGTCTAACCCCAAACTTCCTCGGTATTTTTTCAACCAAAGGGATACAATCCCTAAATTGCAATCTTCTAGTTAAAAGAGGTAACTTTTAATTCATGATACACCAACAATTCTGTCTACTAATTGCAGATGTTACAAAATGGCTTTTGTTATAGTTTACATCTAAACCAAATAATTCGATTAAATTACTTCAAGATTTTTTGCTCTATTTAGCAATTAATTGATTGCATTAGCTGTTAGCTGATAGTTGATTATATTAGCTGATTTGACTAGCATATTGTATTAACTGTTTGTTAGAGATGTTTGGTAAAATTAATTGTTTAGTATTAGCTGTTTATGTATAAAATGACTTATGAGGACATGACTTTAAAAAAATTATAAAAGCATGAATATTATATATCTTAGTATTTCGTTGAATATTCTTATAAGAGTTTAGATTTTAGATAAATCATATCATCTGTACTGTTTTATCATCTATAAAAAATTTATGTAACTCTTTCTATTTTCATTTTCATTCAAGGTCAATATTTTATTTATAACCTATAACTGCATAAAATAATTATAAGAACAAACAATATTCCTAAAACGTAGGTATCTAGGAACCTCAATTAAAGGGTACAATTGACTTTTGATAGTTAAATTTTTGACTGATTGATGAGCGCTTTCATTTTTTACTGTTTATCTTAAATCAGTCATCTGGATTTGCTACTCTCTAAACAGTTTTCGTAGTTGTTTGAAGAGCCAAATAACTGAAGACAACCAATCAGCTAAAAAAATAGTCGATTGGTTGTCTACCAAACGAGGCCTTTAATTAGTACCAAAATAGATTTGGGATATGCCTTACTAAAAAGTAAAAAGTCATCTATAAAACGTAAACTAATTAAAGAGACTTTCCTACATTTAGAATAAAATCTAAATTTTGGTTTTTTGGAAGCATTTTAATTCATTTGTTAAGTCAAGGCCTCCATACATAATATGAATATGTATAGAGATAGAGGATCTCTTTGCTTGAGCCCTCTCCTTTGAATAGCTCAAATGTCACTCCATTAACTATCACACTAAATTAAGTAGAAAAGATGCAAGCTTTGATCCATTTTCTGAACTCTTCAAGGAATCCTATTATATACAATACATGTTACATAAAGTTTCAGTTTATACAATCAAATGATTTATTGGAATCCATCTTAACGAAGCAATTTTGTATAGATTTTTTCCTCAAGGACCACTTAAAGAGTTCATATGCAATAGGGATACTATCACCAATATGTCTTCCTTGCAAGAATGCTCCCTAATTATCACTTAGGAATGAGCTCAGGGTTTATTTCAATTTGTTTGCCATAATCTTTTAGATCATTTTGTATAGAAAGTTTGAGCAAGCTATTGGTTTGAATTCTCCAAAATTGGAAGGGTTTGAGGGCTTAGGAGCTAGACAAAAAAAGGTTTTGTTTATCTCCTTTAGCAACACATTTTTAGCAAAAATATTCATGAATTGCCTTTATTGTCATATTGTTGATATGAGGCCAAATCTTTTAGCCATTCATTTAGAACATAACTTTCTTAATCTCAGAAGCTTCTAATGTTTTGATGAGATTCTTAGCTTTTGCATTACTAATTCTGCACTTCATAAAGGCTTAAGCTTTATACATGTAGAAGTTGAGATTGAGTTTGATCATAAGTGAGTTTAAAGAAGTTAACAGCCTTTTCCATAATATCATACTGTTTAGTAATATCAACCCTTCATCCTATGTTGGAATAAAGTAGATCCTGTTATAATTCCTTTTAGCAACAATAATGTTGAAGAAGAATTTAGTACACTTGTCTCCTTCCTTCAGCTAATTAACCCTTGCCTTTTGTCTAAGAAGTGAATGATGATCATAAATTGTTTGCAAATATTCCTTTACAATATGTTTTTCCTTAATGATAATATCATTATTATTAGGATTAATGGAAAGACTCCATTGAATGCAATGAAGTTTTTCATTAGCAATTGAAACTCTTTGTCTTATACTAAAGGATCTTTTAGTATTGAGCTTCTTTAATTCCTCTTTGATGCACTTTAACTTTTGCACACAAACATATTATTTAGTTAATTGTATTTCTGGTCCCAGTCCTCTTGTAAAGCTCTATAAAAGCTAGTCTCATAAACTGATAAGTTATTATTTTTGTGCTAACTTTGGACATAAATCTCTTTAATGTGTTAAAATTTTTATTTAAAATTAATGGAATTGTTTCTTAATTGTTCTCAGATAATTTTTTAACACATAGGAGATGAATTTGGATCAAAAAGCTACAAGAAAAGCAAAGGTAATTCGAATTTCCAACTACTATAAAAGTTTTTGACTAAGCATGGGCACGTGCAAAGGAAAATTTTATCTGCAGAGTTTGATTTGAAAACACATTCGATAGACTTAGGATTCTAATTATTTTGGGAATCAAGTTGTTTTCTTTATATGGGGATATGCTACCTGATTTTGTAGGAGAACTATATTTGATAAAATAGCGATAAAAGGGAAGACAAAAACCCTTCTAGACATCTTATCTTTCATGCTTGTTTTGACTTTTTGGAGAGTTTGTCGGATTTTCTAGAAAAAATGCAGAGATGGAGACCAAATGTTCTGATATTTTTTTGTTGAGTTTTATCTCTATTATGAGTAGATAAATCCTTCTTCTTAGTTGAAGAAACCAACGTTATCATCTAGTATGTGTGAAATTTTCTGAATAACGTTTATTTAATTGATGAATATTAAGTGTTTTTCGTATTACTTTTCATGATTAAATGGATTAATCTCTAGGGTGCGCAAATAGGAATTGATTGATTTAATTACAACTAGATTTGTAGCATTTGACGTTCAGTTTTGCTAATCCAAATGGCAATTAGGATTACCATATTTACATTAGGGATTGAAAATTCTAAGAAATTCTAAGAAAGATACTTATCTAGACTAAATACATATCATATGTATATTATCTTGCTCACTACTTCTTTTGGTCCTTAAAGCTATTAATTAATCAAACTTAAGATCGTATCTAAGTTGTTGGTTAATAAGAGTGTTTAGAATAGATGTTTTTATTCACCTAATCCTAAAAGAGAACATCACTCAATGAGTATTTGTAACATCCCATTGCCTGCGAGTAGACTAAAATAGTAAATATGAAAGAGTACTGAAAGATTAGAAATGCATTGCATACTTATGCATTATATGATATACGTATACACGTGAATAGTAAATTTTTACACATGAAAATAATTGTACATGCATTCATCTATAATTCTGGATATAATTGAATTGTGATATGATATTATTGAGAATTGTGAAATTGTTGTATTGAAATGTTGATTGGAAAGTATAGCTGTTAATTTTGAACTCTGGTTAATTTTAGGATTTATTTTTGAAAATGTGGATATAATTGTACTAGGAAAAATGCCACTTGGCAAGTAAAATGATGTATGGAAAATAGAGATAGGAAACTAAATGATATTGGAGAATTGTTTACAAATGACTTTGTAAATTTCATAGATGACTTAGAATTTGTAAGAAGATGATATTGAAAATTGTGGAGAAAATTGTAATGAAAAGATAGGATTTAATGGAACTAGTTCAAATAGAACTAGTTAGTTTGGGGAAATTAGCTAATGTCTCCAGAAGTGGACAAGTGTCTAAGTTTTAAGTTACATTTCCTTAACCTTGAAGGACAAGTTACTGTTCTTGTCTTCATCTCTCTATCGTAGTTTTCTTCTCCAAAGTTGTTTCTTTTTGTAACACAGAGTTTTTCATCAAAACTCCCCTAAAGTTAAACCTTGTTTTTATCTGTTTACTTCAACTCCCAAATTCAGTTTCACTCTCTTTACATTAAGAAATACCGAAGCTTGTCAACTCCTATAATGGTGTACGTGAATTGCATAAAGTTTAGGGCTTCTTGAGCTTTTGTAGATTATGGAAAAATATCAAGTAAGTATTGTTTAAATCATTTAGAGCTGTTGGTTTATAAAACCAAAATGGTGATTTATTTGTCATTGCATGATCATGAAGAGAAATGGGCGTTTTCATGAACACCGAGGATTTATGATATGAAAATTTTTGACGTGTGATATTCGAATAATTGATGATCTAGATGTTTTAAGATAGTGTAGAAATGATTTATAAGTTGAAAGATCATAGGAAATGTGTATGATTACGTATAGAAAAATTTGGAGAGAAGAACATGTAAATGCTTTGTTTATGGTTATGCATTCATTGTATACGTCAGTTTAGAGTGTTTTCAAAGATGACCAAAAAGAAGGAATTTAGACTTGAAGAATATTTGTAAGATAATGATCTGAGATGAGAAAGATTATTTAAATGATAGTTAAAGGAAAAGGATTAAGAGAATGCAGAAAATGAAAATGTAGGAAAATGACAGTGAAGAAAGCGCAGAGAATGGTGAAATGCTTGAATGACTTTCCTTTTGTTCTTGATGAATTTGTTTAAGCAGGGATTTTTGGAATTGTTGTGAATGTGTTGAGCTGAATGAGAGTTAAAATGGTAAAATGAAATTGGAGAATGTAAATGGAAGGAAAGTGTAGGAGAATGAAAGAGGAAGCACAGAGAATGAAGAAGATAAGTTAGAGAAGTTAGTATTGGTCTAAAAATTCCATGATTAAATTGTATTGATATAAAAACATTTTGATGAAATTATCTTCATGAAAGTTGTAGATCTTTCTTTTATCTTTTTTATTGATATAAAGTTTAAAATTTTTGGAGTTCTGGATTGAAAGTGATGTGGGTTAGAAGTGAGTGAGGTTTAAAGAGAAGGTGAGTGATTGGGAAAGTCGCGATCATGCTCTATTCACCGAAAGTCACGATCGTGCTTCGTCGCAATCTTGACCTCGATGTTTTTCACTAAATGTTATGATCGCAACAAAGCACGATTGTGACTTTTGGTGAATAGCAACGAGTTCACCGCGATCGCGATTTCATAAGTTGATCAGCCAACTCGCGATCATGCATGTGAGGATGAGGGCTGATGCAACATCCTTCTATATTTTGGTTATAACTCCTTCGTCCAAACTCCACATGATATGAGACTTGAACCATTGGACTCATAACACATTTCTCTACCTCTCAAACAAAAATCATAGCAATCCAAAATCAATTGAGAGAGATAAAGTGAAAAATGTGGGACAGGTCTGACAGAATGTGTTCACAACATTTTTGTCCTTATCTGTCACACTCATGACTTTTTCTCACACCTGTGAGTCATGCACGCCCATGAATTTTCTCCCTCACCCCTGTAAGTTTAATTTCTAGACTGATGTTTATTTGTCACATCAAGTCACTGTGCTCTCCAATATTAATAGAGACTTGATTTTTGGTCTGAACACCCGAGAGAAATTGTAAACTGAACAGTCCTATTTCTTTTGACCATAAATTCTTCTCTAGATGTCCAAATGAGATTCTCTTTAATTTTGAGTAAACTATAGACATAGGGCTACAAATCATAAGAAGAAGTAGAATTGTAATTCAGACCCTAAGACTTTCAATTTATAGATGGAAGTTGAATCTGGTGTATTGTTTCAGAATGAGAACAATCCGAAAATATTGGGAGAATAACTTTCATATTTCTGAACCACATCAAATGATTTTGGTGTCATTAGAAACTTAAGAGATGGGAGAACAATTCTCTAGAAGAGAGTATTGCTAAATTACTTCATTTTCATTGTCTAAATGATTAAGAAAAGTAGACCCCGAAAGTTAGTTTTTGGGAAAAATCTGAAAGTGATAAAATGAGAAATGAATTGTGACTTTAATGGTTTTATTGAGGTATAAGCTTAAGTACAAATGATACTTAAGTGAGTTTTGAGATAGGATTGATTATGTGATTAGGATAATGGAAAAATACCTGAGATTGTCATGAACATGTATTGTACATATTTCTTTACATACATGTGCATTATTAAACACTTATAATTGTGTAAATTGTGATATATGTGTATGTTATTTGATATAGAGGAGCAACAGGAACGTCAACCTCTAGATATTGCCGGAACTTTCAGGCATTAACTTTGGGAGTGATTTGTGAGTAACCTAGACGATCTCACTTAATTATTTGTTTGCTTAAATTCTATTTTGAGTTACTTTATGAATGTGATTTGAGTGTTGATTCCAGACAATAAAATGTCCAAGGAGTTATTATTCAGGAATGTATAGGAAGTGCTGCTTGTATGTGAATGTGAAGGAATAAATGTTACTCAACAATGATGTTAAATGTTGGACCTTAGGTCTAATGAAAATTGTGATCTGAATGTGAATGTGCAAGCATGTGAGTGATTGAGAAATTGATATGTGAAGCATTTCAATACATGAATGCATGTAAGATAAAGGGAAGTTATGACCGGAGTCACCAGTGGAAAAGAGCTTAAAGCTCAGATTGTAATTAGGGCCTCAGGCTCGATTATGAATGTACCCGGTATTTATTAAGGGATATGGGATATAATTTGACACAGCTCGGTATCCACTAAGGGATATGAGCTAGTAAAAAGGCACTCAGTTACAACGACAATAATAAATGAAAATAAGTCTCATGTGCATTGCATTCAAACTTGATATGTGCATTTTACATGAATGAAATGATTATGCTGAGTGTTCTGAAAGTGAAAATGTGATATTTTATGAATATGCGAAAAGAACTGAAATGATATGTTATATGTATTGATGTGATGTATGAATTGAGTGAACTATTGATGATGGTTATCTCATTGAGTTCACAAAACTCACCAAAATTGCAACGTTGACTTTTCAGGATTGAAAGATGACTCTAGTTACTGAGAGACGCTATAAGCAGTGTAGACTTGTGATTTGGGAAACGAAGTTATGACTCAAAAGTTGGTCAGCTGAGTTTTGGACAAGTTAGATAGATTTTGTGTATGTTCTCTTTCATATAGCACTTTTGTACTAGGCTATGATGATGTCCATGTAGGGAATGCTGAAAGACACATTGTAGACCTCTGGTTTTATGCAATGAAATGAGAAAATTTTGGTTTTTAAATTATTGTGACTTTTTAATGACGTTCATACGAAAATAAAGATTTTTGATGCCATGTTAGTGAATGTGATGATTGATCATAGCACGCCATTATCATAGGTTATGTACCGAAATGTCCTCAGGGCATCCTAGTATGTACCCTAAAGTAAGGGAGTGCTACACTACCCTTTCAAATGCAATTATATATTTGCAACGTTTGACATATGGGACTTGGGTCCTTCACCAATATTTGTTAGTTTGTACAATTATATATAAGCCTGTTTGGTCACTCTTTAGTTGTCATTCAAAATCCGGTTGAAATTATAAAGTAGGATGGTGAATGTATGACCCAACATCACCATCCTTTAATGTAGAGAAAGGGGTCTTTAATGTTTGTTTTGTTGGCATTATATGTTGGTAAGTATAATAGGGAAACCAATAATTAAGGCTCTGTTTCGTTGAAAGTTTATTAATTGAATGTAATATTGTTTTATTGTTTGAGAAGATGATTTATAATAGAATGGAGTGGAATGAAATGAAAAAGGAAGATTTCATATTACATTTCATTCTATCCTAAATAGTAAATAGTTTTTCAAGAATATTTGATTGTAATTTAAGAAAATCATTATAGAATTCTATACCTAAGTATGCGATATTTTGTTATGCTAGTTTAGTATACTTTTTGCTTAAAATTAACCATTTCTTTTTACATCTAATAAGAACTGTTATTACTTTTTTTTAAATGATCTTCTTTATGTTATTAGAAAATATAATAATATCATCTATATAAGCTAGTGTAAAGTCTTCTGGTCTTTCTAAATTTTTGTCCATAAACATTTAATAAATACTTGGGGCTAAAAAACCTCCAGCTTACGAGGTTTAAGATGAAATGTAAAATGATAGATAACTTTACACTCTATTACATTATATTCTTCGTCTAAACAATATTTTACTATATTATATTAGAAACCTTTCCATTTTTCTCAAAGAATAATGTTCTAATATTATATTTATTTATATTCTAATTCATTATAAATTATTTTATTTTATTATATTTTATTTCATTTCACTAAAAAATTTTCGTCCCCGTAACCTAGAATGAAGACGGGAAATGACGATACGTTCAAGTAGGATGGGCTGTCTTCCGGATTCTCTCATATGCGGTGGCTCTTCTTCTCAGACCATTTGTCAGTTTTAAAGGAGGCTATAGAACTCTTGAACAATAGTCATCTTCTCTAAAAGGTGAAAACTTTCTGGCTTTTTTTATCACTTCTCTCTCTGGAAGAAACTTCATCTTATTTCCAAACATAAAATTCGTGAATGGTTTATTTTTTGTGCTCTTGAGCTGATGTTTTTGTTTTTGAGATTAAGTTTGTTTACGACTTTATAGTGTATCGTATGTTCCTATTCTCTGTGATACTTGTGGTTTTCACAACGAGAGTTTCTTGGTTTGGAGTTTATGGATTCCTTTTCCTGAATATTTCAAAAAGTTGAATGTTTGCCTCAGGTTTTCGTTATCCCTTACATGGTTAATGTTGTTTGTGCCTTCTGTTCTTATACAGTTGCTGATTTGGTTTTGTTTATGTGAGGACTGATGATTTGGTTAATACTCTCTTTTTCTAATATATATATTTGTGTTTTTGAGTTCTGATTGTTAGTCTCACGACCTCAGGCCTTCTCTCACCTCCTCTCTCCAGGTACATTTGCTTTTTTCGTTTGGCTTAAGAGATCGGTATTTTTGTTATTTCGATTATTAGATTTGTGATGCTTTGATGATGTTGTTCTGCTATGTTGATTCTGATTGATTTCTAGATATGTCATTTATTGTATACTTCTTTAATATGTTAGAGTTTTTTTTTTTCCATATTGGTTATGTTCTCTGATTGTGAGTCGGATGTTCTTAGCCTTTCAAGATAGCTCAAATTTTCTTTTCTTAATTTTGTGGTGACTCTTTTTTCTGTTTGGATATAGTTTGTGATCCATGTGAATGCGGTTTCTTTTATTCTTTAGTATTGTGATTTTTGTCAACCAATTTATGTTCTTTATCAATAGATAAAGACTTGTCCTTCCTTTTGTTGTTATGAAGTTTAAGTGGTAGATGCAGTTTTAGTGGAAGTAGTAAGTTATGTATGGGGTTAAGATAATTAGAGCTTTTGAGTGTTTGGAATGTCATTTGAAAGGTAGGAGGAGAAGGGGTAGAAATGGAGTTGGGTTCTCCATCAGAACCCAAGCCACTGATGGTGAGATTGTGGGTCCCCAACTTGAAAGGTTGTGCTTTCCATATAGAGCTTGGAGGCACTTGAGGGGGATGCAGGTGAGGGTAATGGAAGATTTTATGATCGGACAACTCCATCATTATAGGCGAACTAAATTGGAGGAGTCGCAAAAAACAAAGGGTGATGTGTAGTTATTTGACTTTTGTAGCTATGTGAATGTGAAGTTGCTTCACCTTGTTTATTTAATTAGGGATTTGAAATTTCAACAAGGACAGACATGGTCCCTTTTTTCAAACCTCTGCTCGCTTATCAAATCTTATGTTCTTCTGCTTTTACCTTTTGGATTCTCCCACCCTTTTTCTGTTTCCACCATTGCCTCAATCACTAGCTATCCAAATTTTTTAGTCCAACGATGACCTTGTGCAATGATGACACATACAACTCAATAAATGGTGAGCAAAACTTTGCACCATATCAGGTATAAGCGGTACTTTGCAATATATCAGGTATATTTGTCCTATAAATTTCTTAAAACTTTGTCTTCTAGACTTACATCTCCTAATGAAGATATGTAACCTTTTTTAAAGTCTTTTAATTTTTAATTTTCTATTCAAAAATTATTTTAATTTTTTTATTTATTTTCATCTTTTTTATTTTCTATATATATTTTTAAAATATCTAAATATCACATTTTTAAAATATCTGCATCAGTATTTTATTGTCACATTTGCATGTGGGTCTACTGGAAACAACATCTCTACTATGTAGGGGTAAGGCTGCGTATTATTAAACCTCTCCAGACCTCGCTTTATTACAAAATTTCGAACTGAATGTGATGATGATGATGATGTTGATGATATAAACACGTGGCTATTATTTAACTTTTATTTCACATGTTTTAAAGTGACGACCAGTACGCTAATGCCATTACCTCTCCGTTTATCTTTATTTTAATCTTTATGACATAGGACAATTATAACATCCCATCACCGATGGGAAGGGTAAAATAGTAATTTGGAACGGGTTAGGAGTATTTAAAATTGTTTTGATATGTTCATGCATTCATATATACACGTGAATAGTAAATTTTGCACATGTACTGATTGTACATGCATTCATGGCATTTTTCGGTATATATGTCTATAAATGTGATTATTATGAAAAATGTGATTTTGTGCTTGAAAATTTAATTGGAGTGGGTCTTTGTGTGTTTTGAATATTTGGAGTATTTTAGAAATTTTTTTTGAAAAATTTCAGGAAAAAGTTTCTGACCGGAAAAAAATTATCAAGTGGCGGACTGATTGGTTTCCGGTATTGGAAATGACTGTACAATGGCACTGAAAAATTAGATACATAATTTTAGGATTTATCAATTTGAGCCATTGGAATTTTGGGACAAAATTGGAGTAGAAATTGAATTGGGAAATAAATGAGTGTCTAAAAATAAGACAAGTGGCAAGTGACACTTGTCACTTGCCTACTTATGTCTTATACTTAGTAATTATCTAAAAACCTAACTTTTGTGAGCCACTTACAACACTTCTCTTGTGAAAGGTGATTTTAGAGTGTTTTCTTCCTTCTCTCATCCGAAACCTCCTCTTTTTTCCTCCTCCTTCGTTGGTCTTCTCCTACTTGATTTTTGTCTACAAAAGCTCTTCTATCTTAAGTGCTTTCTCT
>JAOSBK010032453.1:0-11266 GCA_027568895.1 Erythroxylum shatona | reverse complement strand
TTTTGTAATGAAAATATTTATTATTAATAAAACAAAAGAGTTTGGTTTTATTTGCGTGAGCATTATATATCTAGTCAAAAGGCACCAAGATTCTTTTATAAGTAATATACATATACATACAGATGTATGGGAAACTTGTATATTATAAGAATCTAAATTAATGAATTCACAGTTGAATAATCAAGTTGGTTGCTTGATTATAGCTTACATTATAGTGTTGCGATTTATCTCCATATAAGTAAAGGAGTTTACTTAAATGGAATGATGAGTTTCATATTATGATAGTAGTTGACTATCGATAATGGCACTATTAAATGAATCCAAAATTAAGTCTGTTTTCAAGAATAAAATGGGTGTTACTTTAATCTTAAAACATACAACCTAAACATTCGCTTATTATGGACCACAACTTGATGAATGGTGAACTCGTATGTGTCTTATTATAATTTTTGGTATGATCATAATGGATTTTTACAGAGTATTAATCCAGTGTTTGCATGTTAGAATTATTAATTAAAACATGTATCAGGGAACATTCACTCAAATAAACAGTTTATAGTGCTATCATCACTTCTAGATGTTTTAAGGAGACTTGGTGATTAGACTAGCGCCAATTGTTTTATAGACTAACTACCTATCAAGTCTTAACACAAAGATGAGATCTTATGTGTTAATCACCATATAAAGTAAAACGGGAGATCTAGAAGGAAAAACTAACATAAGGGCAAAAAGGTAATTTTACCCTTTATTGTGCGGATGACCATAATAAGGTTCTAAATAGGGTTTGCAATTGGAAATAAAATATGTGTTCTCGTAATATTTAATAATTCAATAGTTCATCTAATTGTTTTTAATGGAATGACATTTATTTAATAAGCTAGAATTAATTCTAATGAAATTAAATTAATTCTAGGCTTATTAGAGCTTGAAATATCAAAGTCAAATAAGATTCCCCACTTGGCTTTAAGAAAGATTATCAAGCTAAGTAAGAAAGATAAATGAAGGTTTTAGAAACCCATAATTGAATGTTGGGCTTACACTAATTAATGGTTAATTAAAAGTGCAAATGTTCATTTAGAAATGAGCTAACTTTGGTTTAATGTAATTGATTAGATTAATTATATTAGAACAAGTTTTTTAAAGAAATAAAGGAGCAATTTTGGTTTTATTAGGGTTGAATGTGCAGCTGCACATTTGACATTAAAATGCTAAATGAAGATGGTCTTTATTATAGTTTATCATCATTAAATGGAGTTATGAACTTACCATTAAATGGTTTGATGGTATATTTTAATGTTAGCATATAACCTATTAGCATTGATTAGATTAAAAAAGAAAGATGTACATTGGATGGACTATCTTCCTTCCTACACCATCAAAAATCGAAATTAACATGATAATATTAGGTGATTGGACTTTTCATATAGCCATCTTAAAACAAATGAGAAGAGTCTCATTTAATGGCTTCTTTATGTTTGATTAAAGAAAGGTGTGATGCATTGGATGCTTCCCCTCTTCTCTCTTATCATGCATAACCGAAATTAGGAGTGTAAGAAAAGGGTTCTTGCATTGCTTTGACCAACTCTCTCCTCTCACCTATGCATGGTCAATACTTAGTATGAGAAGTGTCTCATTGTTTCCTTTTTTCTTCTAAGAAAATACTCCTCCAAAGTGTTTCTTCTCCTTTCCCACTAAAGGATTTTGTTAACCAAGTTATCATAGAAGAACAAGAGGTAAATAAAATTGGTTGAGGATACAACAACAAGGAGAAGATAGATTGACAAAACAAAGGCTTTGGATATAAGAAGAAGGAGAGGATAACGTAGTAAGGAATTAAAGATATAGCAAAGGAGTTGGTAATACTCTTCTTCTTATTTATGTCTATTATTATCTTTATATCATATCATGTATAGATTGGTATGATGATTTGGATATATTGCTTTCGCTACAAAATCTACCGGTTCTCCAAATATGGCATGCTTGTTTTTTCCAATCCAACAATGCCATCCTTCTTCTTAACAAATAGGATTGGTGCTCCCCACGGTGATACAATGGGTAGAATATATCCTTTATCCAGAAGCTCTTGTAACTACACCTTCAACTCCTTCAATTCAGTAGGAGCCATTTTGTACAGTGCTCTGGATCTAGGAGCAGTGCCAAGCATAACTTCAATAAACAACTCCACTTCTCTTTTAGGAGGAAGTCTAGGTAATTCCTTAGGAAACACATATGGAAACTCATTCACCACGGGGATATCTAACAATTTACTACTTTCCTTCTTGAAATCAAACATAAAAGCTAAATAAGCTTCACATCCCTTCCTAAGGAGCTTTCGGGCTTGCATAATATATACCACATTAGCTAAGGAACTAGTGCGGATGCCATTCACTACGATTATAGGTTGATCAGGCTTCTTAATCATAATCGTTTTAGCACCACAATCAACTACTACCTAAGGCTTAGATAGCCAATCCATACCCAGAATCAAATTGAATCCATGAAATGGTCATCTAGTTAGGTCTGCTACATAATCATTTCCTTGGATCATAATAGGATAGTTCCTATACACCTTATTAACCAATACACTACTACCTAGAGAACTGGTTACATTCATGTCATACTCTAACTGATCTATAGGCATCTCCTTATCAAACATTTCTTCAATACAGATATACAAATGAGTAGATCTAGGGTAAATCAATGCATGCATTTCAGAATTAAAGAGAGAAACAATCCTAGTAATGACGTCTGGTGTATCCTGGTCCTCACGAGATTTCAGTGCATAAGGCACAGCTGGTCAATTCATAGTTTTTAAGTGGGAATTGGATTAGGTTTGTTCTGATTATATCCTCCTTGACTTTTTCCTTATCCTCTAGTCCTAGCAGATACATAAGAGACCTCCCTACTGGCTTGTGATGTCTGAGCCTGTTTGAAAGGGCAACTGGCTATCTTATGCTTAGTACTACCATAACAAAAACATGCACCCATAGCCCTCCAACAAACACCCTAATGATGAGCAGAACAATCAGGGCACTCTGGGGCATTAAATCCTCAGCCTTCATACGAACCCCTACCACAAGCAATCATTAAAGGGTGATGTTGTCTCCTTCGTCAAGTCACAGATCTCTGAGGAATGTCTGGTGTAGAGGAAGCACCTTCCTGACTTTGTTTACCCAAGGACTAACCTCGTCTAACAAAGCTCCTCAGCTGACTTCTTTCTTTCCTGACCATTTCCTTCGTCTCTATTTTCATTGCAGCTTATACCAGCTGATGGTAAGTTAGTTGCTGCAACAAAGTAAATGTAGCCAAATTCTCCTTGATGGAGTTATGCAAACCATCTTCAAACTGATGACATCAGAACTCCTCTGTAAGAACAGATTTAGGGGCATACTTACTGAGCTAATTGAATTCCCGATCGTACTCAGTAACTAACAAGTTTCTCTGCGTTAGACTCAGAAATTGCCTCCACTTATCCTTTTTGTAAGCCTCCGTAATATATTTTTCTTTCAATTTTTGGTAAAGAAATCCCAAGTCAAAGGCATCGATAGTTAAGGACTCCTCAGAATGAACTTCCACCATTCATAGGTTTCTCCCTAAAGAAAAGAGACAACACGTTAGACCATCTGATCTGATGGAGAGTTGATCTCATCCAATACCCTCTTCACCTTCTCAATAAAAAATTTAGCTCTCTCTGATTCTTCTAAGGATATCCGAGTAAATTCCTCAGCTCCATACTTCCTCAGCTGATCAATCGGAGCCTTAGGTGTTGTCATTTGATGCAATAGTGTCATCATATCTTGTTACGGCTTCACTAAAGGCTCTCCTTAAGCTAGAGGATGAGGTGGCATCTCAGCTTCTTCTCAATTGCCAGAGGGTCCATATATTGATGGATGAGTTTGCCCAGGATGATCGCTCTCAACAACCTCATTAACAGCTTCGCATGAACTTTCCATCGTTAATTCTATAGATAAACATGGGACATCACATTAGGCCACAATATAACCTTCATACTTAAATAGATGCTATAGTTAAGCGCTGGTTAAAGCAGAATTTCCTAAACTATGCTATGATACCAAAACGTGTGGCGCCCCAATACCCATTGGACGATACAAGAGTGCCATATCAGACTCAAAAGCAACAGAGATGCGGAAGCATTTCAAAACATACTAAACATTCATTACATGAATGTTCAGAAATTGAAACAAACATACATTAATATCATCTCAAACTTGTTTAAAACATATATACATTATATCACATGAACTTAATACAAATTTGTCCTAAAAATCGAAACCAGCTTGAAACTTAATTATTATAAAAACTTGTAACAATTCAGAGTCATACACTTAAGTACAAGTCAAAATAACTCAAAATACATTTCTATTAAAATAAGACTCAGACTCCATTGTCCATTATGGTTGACTAATCCCAGTGTTTATAATCCTCACTCTGAACCTACACGAGGCAAATCCATCGTGCTAAGCATATAACTTAGTGAGTAATAACTAAGTATGCATAAAATGACAACTAATCATGTAATAGCATAAGCATGCATTAAAAGCTTGTCTTATCAAATAATTCAACATAAAGTATTTTAGAACAAAATGAATAGATAATAGATTTGAATTTCCAAAAGAGGGTATAAACCCTTCAGAATCAGAGCATAGTTTCTTTGTTCATATCAAAATTGAATATAAATCAGAATACAAAATCAAATGTCTATTAATCCATTTACAGAAGGGGGTAATGGGACATATATAGGAGAGACCAAAATCTCGACACTGTAGTGTCTAGGAGAGACCAAAGTCTTGACACGAAAATGTCTAGGAGAGACCGAAGTCTCGACATCGAACTGTCACAGGAGAGACAAAAGCCTCTGCACCGAAGTGCCACAGAAGTAACTACAGACCCTTCTAGGCATGATTATTTACCTACAAATAGGACTTAATAGATTCAAAAACAAAAATGTCTGAAATTCAATTCATATATAAATCAGTGGTTTCATACCATAAATTCAAGCATATCACATTCATACAGCATTGCAAATCATTCAATGATCCAAATCAATAGCAAACAAAACAGTGAAAGTGAAACTATCAAAAATTACTTATTGAATTACATATTAAACTAATTACGAAATTGACCATTTAAATTTCTTACAAAATCTCCCTTATTTCTTATTGCCTCGAAGTCCTGGCAATATCTGGAATCAATCGTTGTATGGGTTCCTCTAAAACATTTAATAAAAACACATATCACTATTGTGCACAATTATGAATTCAATTATGCACATTCATGTATACTAAATATGTATGATGCATGTTCATGACAAATTTTGTGTTTCTAATCCTTAATCTTGTCACATTATCAATCATGTGAAACCATTCTCAATTCATCAATATAGAATTATCTAATAACCAACTTCTGGGTCCACTTTACTTAATTATTCACATCAGGAAATTGAGGTAATTTGACAACATTTACTTCTAGAACATTGTTCTCCTATGTCTTAAGTTCCTAATGAGACAAGGATCATTCCATTTGGTTATGTATACTGAAAGTTATACTCAAAAGATCTCAAACTATACTTAAACTTCAACAGAATTCTTATCTCAATTTCCAATCAGATTCTAAAATTCTTATACGCATAATTTGAATTCAATCTCTTCATAAAATTTATATCCTTATAACTCTATTTTAATTCAAATCAAGAATCACTCCATTTGGATGGAAATCTACAGATCCAGATATAAGTAAAATATTGCAGTATGTTTAGTAAAAACATCCTAGTTCATACTATTCCAACAGATTCCCTCATTTTCATTCAATAAATCTTTTCCAAATTAATTCATAAGGCTATCAATGTTTATGTATAGGTATAAATTTTTTTTATAAATCTATTGGTTCAAGTCTCATGTCATTTGGATATCTACAGAAGAAGTTGTAGGCAACAGAAGGAAAGATGTTCTGTGTGCAATAACTCTTGGGTGCACATCGTGCACTAACACAATTAAGAACAGTTGAGTCACGGCTGTGCAATATTTGTACACAGCCGTGCACTCCACATTAATTCAGTCATGGTCGTGCAACCATCATTCACACCTGTGCATTAAAATCAAAAATAGTCACAGACGTGCATTTTTCACTCACGGCCGTGCACACCCATTCAGATCTAGTCCCAGTTTTATCATTCAATCTTTCTCAATTAAATTTAGATGGCTATGATTTTTAGTGGAGATGTAAAGCAACATTGTTTGAGTCCAATGGTTCAACAATCAAGTCATTTGTATGTCTGGTGATGAAGTTATGACAAAAATATCAAAGTATATTCAAAAAACAACCTCTTTCGGATAAACAGGGGAGTCGCGATCGTGCTCGTGCACAACCGCGACACTCTGGGTGGGCCTATGAAGTCATGATCGTGCTGAAACACGATCCTAATTTTCCAACCTCTTTAGCCAAGTTGTTATCGTGCAGAAGCATGATCGCGACATCTTTCTTCTTGACCGCTAGTTTTTCTTTTTCTTCTTTGATTCATTTTCCAACTTTTCTGCACTTTCTTTCTTCCACTTTCATCAATTCTTACCCTTCCTTTAAATCATTTCTAACATATTTTCACTATATATCTACTCCATTCTAACTTAGCTTACTCCTGAATAACTCAAAATCATGATTGAATATACACATCATAAATCCAAACTAAAAGTTCACTTTCTCCCACTACTGTGTATTTTCATTCTTAATACTGTGTTTTTAACTTCTGCACTTTCAGTTTCTCAACACAAATTAAACTCAAATGTGTTTAGCTCTTCCAGAGACTGTTGTTGTTATTCTAATTTAGTAACAAATTCAATTCCAGAGACTGTTGTTGTACATAGTTTAATGGTTCAATGCAAGGAAAAAAATATGTATACACTATGTATGTTATTTAAATAGAAAGAAGACATTATGTATAAATTATGAACGTTATTCAATGGCTGTTCAATGGTTAAATGAAAAGAAAACATAATTTAATCTTACCAAAGGCTAAGAATTTAGCTAAGCCCTTTGTCATAAAATTTATAGAACAAGGTGGCAAGTTATGGATGTACTTGGTAAGTTTTAAGAACCCTTCAGGGGTCTCCCTTATAGCTAAGTAAGACAATAAAGTTTTTTTTGTCACTGTAGACTCAGTACTAATAAAGGAAAAGCTCCGAACATGTGAACGATAAATGACAAACTGTGAGTGTATCTTTAAATTGATTTTGTAAAGATGGTTTTTACCTTACTTTGAAAAGTATGTTTATGAATAATTTCATTGGTACTACTACTTGAATTTAAAAGTCAATCTTCATGAGATTTTGAGATTTGGATGCACTTCGAAGCCAATGAATGTACACATGCTTTGTGTTGGCATTGGATTGAAATTTGCATATGCTTTAAATTGGCATGGAAGTAGATTTTAAATATGATTTTAATTAGTATTGAAATGAGGCATGCTTGTGTATTAATAATGATTTAGCCTATGGTGCACTGTTAGGTATTTATACATATGATTATATCGATTAGAGTACATCCTAAAGTACATGGTGGTGTTTGGGGGGCATTTGTCACTAACATGGCTAGTGTTGTGTCTGTTAGTATGTCCTATGAGTCACCCTCTGCATATGTGGAGTATATATTGTGCTAGCACTGTTATGGGTAATTAATGCAAAACTAGCTCTGTAACCACTGATTTATATATAATGCTAGCACTACTATGGGTAAGTGATGCAGAATCAACTTAATAAAAATTAGTACATAGAGGCTAACCAGGCATAGGTAATCAATGCAAAACTAGCTACATAGCCTTACACATAAGGGCATAGAAAAGAAAATTTATTATGGCTATGTTTTATATAAAAAAGGAAAATTTATGAAAGTATTGATTGCCTTCAGTGTTTACTTTACAATGAAAGAGGAACTTGATCTCAGAAAAATATGTACGTTTTTGTTTTACATGTGCATTGATCTTTTGAAAAGAAAAGAATGTGTTTTGTAAGAACATTGGTTATTACTTAAAAAGAAAAGAAATTGTTTTCTTTTATGGAGGTTAATATTTGTATAAATTTTTTTAATGGAAACCAACAACACTGATTGAGCTCGTTTAGCTCACACTCTATTTTCTATTTTTAAATAAAACCTCCCAAGTACACACCCAGGGGCTTAAGTAATAAGGACTCCACCTCGCGAGTAGTGAACTTCGTCACGCGCTGCTATGTAGGCTTTTTTTTGCCTTGTACATATTTTTTAGGACTATTGCATATCATTGAACATGTTTTAGGATGTACATTTATGTAACGAATGGATGTGTATAATGGTTTTTTTAATGGACTGCATGATTTTGTTTTAGTTTTTCAAAGTTTATTGATGTAACTATTTGGGACTACATATGAGTGGATTTGAATTCCACAACCGAGTTATGAATTTGATGTGATAATAGAAATGCTTTGAACTTTTACAGGGACTTTGAAATTTTTGGGATGTTAAAATACAGTCATTATACTGCTAAAATTTTTAATAAATTGAAAAATAAAACTCCACTGTTTATATTTTTTATTGTTAAGTTGAAGCTTTTCCTTAATAAGGGCAATAGGCTTAGCTACACGGGAACTTTCTAGTCTACTCAGATATTAAGTGGAGAGCCACTATGGAGTGCCGGGTATGTTGCCTAGTCATTATAAGATAAGGGACTATCAGTGTTAGTATCAGAGCCTGACTTTTAAAAATGGGTTACCTCCTTTGTGTTTTAAGGTTTTTACATTGTTTTAAAAGTGAGGTGACCAATAAAATGTTGTGATTTACATGTACATGATTTCATAAACTGAAAGCTTTACACATTTGCATTTTTGTTGAATACACAACACCATGCACAAACGAGGCCGTGGAAGTCCCAAGAGAGCCATTCCAATAGCTCTTGCACCTGAGCCACCTCCAGCACAGGAGGATGACCACATCTTAGAGTCAGCAACTTCCTTTATGAACCAACCACAATCCCAATCTGTGATATCCTATTTTCTTGTCTATGTTTAGGGTTTAGCCCTAGATTAAGTATTACATATACATGCAGAACAATAGAATTCATACATGAATTAGTAGTAGAACACATTACAAAGATAACATATGCACTGAATTGACTTATTTTAGGGTATGAAAAATGTTAAGTGATCATGATGTGAATTATGAATTAATGTGTCTTGAATTTTGGTATGATTTGGATTTCAATTACTAAATTAGGATTAAACGTTATTAATTGAGATATTAATGGATTAAACGCACATTTGGTCCAAAAAAAGAGTCAAGTGGCAAGAAAAAAATTGATATATGGAAATTAGGATGATTAAGCATAAAATTGAGTGATATTTAGCATAGTTAAATTGGTGACAAATGGACTAGTAATTGAATGACAATTCGACCAATAAGTATGTGACAAGTAGACCAATCTTAGAGTGACATCTGGATTGATTAAAGGGTGTCAAATGGCAGCATAATGAGTGGATTAGTGGCAGCATAATTGTTGAACAAATGGCAAGCATGCTTTAAGAAATATATCTTTGTAAGTTATTGACACTTAGCGTGTTGATGTGGCAAATTCCAACACCCAATTTTCTGCTTCCTTTCTTTTTTACTTCACCAAAATTGCTCCAGCTTTCTCCTCTATATTTTTCCTAAAACCCTGCTAAATTGCTGCACAAAAACCAACTTTTTACCTTACACAAAATAGACAAGAAAACTAGCTGAAAGTTACCTTCATCTTGTCCAAAATCAACCAGTTTTCATCTTAAGTTTGTGATGAATTTTGCTTGTATGGAAACTTGATTTAATATAAGGTTTGAGCTCAAATGAAAGCCTAACAAGTAAGTTTCAATCTTAGTTTTTATTGCATGTCAATTGATATAAAAATGATGTTTGAATAAGAATGAATTGCATGTGTTTTTGGTGAAGATATGTGCTGGAAAATGTTGCATGAACTTGGAAGTTTTTCTATTTTGTTTTTGGTTTATGAAAACTATGGGATATAGATTGATTTATAGATGAATTAGGTCCGGATTTTAAGTATAATGAAGGTTGATTTATGCCAAAGAAAGATGTTAATTTGATGTTCTTGAATTAGGAAAGAACTAGGACTATATGCATAATAATGTAAAAGTTTCTAGTTTGATAATTTGTGAGATGTTAATTGAATAATTTTGAACTAAAATAAGAGATGTTATTGATGAGGAATTGGAGTAAGATTCAAGCCTAATAGAGATATAATTGATCAACTATAAAGAAGCTATTTTACTTCGATATAAAGTACAAAAAAATTGGAAAAAATGAAAGAAGAGTTTCTAGAATATGTTAGTTGCAATGCTTTCATTGAACATACATTGGTATTTTGGCCATAACTTGATTTGTAGACATCCACATGGGATAATTTTAAGTTTATATTAAACTAGAGACATGTGGATATATTTTTCATAAAGGAATAGAATTTTAATTCTGCCTTTAAAAGTTTCAAAATTTGGCTTGAATTTGAGCTTTTTGATTCTGTCACTATTTGAGAACATTCTATAGACTTTGTGGTATAACTTGCAGAATACTAAACTAAATTGTGTGAACTTTAGGTCATTAGAAATTTAAGACATAAAGGACCATTTGTTTAGAAGAACATATTATCTAAAATCCTCAGTTTCTATGTCATAATGGTGATACAAACTGACTCGAAACTTGTCCTGAAAAAATCTAGAAAACTAATGAAGGAATTGGATGGGAACTTTTGGCTAACCCATCCCACAATTGTGGGAAGCCATATATGATTGTGGAAATTGCATGGAAGTAAAGAAAATGTTCTTTTGTGTGCTTCTTGAAACAATTATGGATAAGGTATTTAAATTTGATGCATTTGGACTTGATTAAGGTTTAAAAAGAACATAATTTGATATTGAAAAAGTTGGTTAAATGTGTGATAAGTTTTGATTGTTAATCGATGTTATACTTCAAGTCAAATTGTTGGGCCCCAAATTTTTTATTGATTTTATTAAGTATGAATTGATTTGATTATGTGGTTTTTCTAGATAAATTATTTTGTTTAAAGTTTAATTAGCATGTCAATGATTGGAGGATTTATTGCTTAGATTGATGGAATTGGAAGTATTAAATGGAGAAATTAAGATTAAGTTAGAGTATAGTATGGTGTAAGTGAAAATGAAGAAGTAAAAGTGTATAAGGGCAAAATTGGAAGATCACTTAAGGTTAAAAGGCATAA
>JAOSBK010032452.1:0-11268 GCA_027568895.1 Erythroxylum shatona | reverse complement strand
AGAGTTTTACCTCCCGCAAGGGACCTACCAGGCTCGAACGGGGATTAATCCGAGTGTGGATGACTTAAAGGTGCCTTTCTATAATTGGAACCCTTCTAAAATACCTCGTGGTAACAAAAAAAAAAGAATGCCAATGTGTGGATAATTTTGAAGTGTACAACTTTGACTCCCGATCACATATTATCATCGTCATCATATCCGAAATCTCATATGTATGTTATAACGTGAAGCCAGTTTTAGAGAAGCAATGGTTGGTAGAGTGGGGGATGGGACAAATAATTTTGTGTTTAAATTCTTTTAGTTATTATTTTTCGATCGACCCTATCGTACAGAATTTATTTAGTATAAAGTATTCAATTGATATAATTTGTAGACTATTTTGTCAATTCAGAGATTTATTTAGTATGCATTTAAAGAATAACGATTGCAGGTTTTTTTGTTTTAATAAAAAAAATTACACTAATTATAAGTTAATATTGTTGTGTGATTGATTTTAGAATCATAATTAACGACAAATCAAGCATTTTCTAATTACCGACACAAAGCAAAATCCAAGCCCATTATATGTATCTTATTAAAACATCTGGTCTGGTTCAATTGATCTCATGACTAGTATGATTGGTGTCATCAGTACTCTCTCTCTCTATCTCTCTCCACGCTGAAAACAGTCAGAAACCGAGAGACGTGATGCAACTTGCAACTACTCTTCTAGTCCAACCTTAACAAGGAAGGTGTTAACAGGGGATCAACGCCGTCAAATTACACAGAAAGTGGTAGATATCATTATTATCGTTACCAAGAAACAGCCACGTCCAATCTCGACCGTCGGATCTTCTCCCAAGGCGAATCCAACCATCACATCGTACGCACCGTCGGTCGGTCGTTCAACTCGGAATCTTCTACAGTAACGAGCAATGTCGTTAAATTGGACAAAATGTATGGAGGATATTCCGGAATTTATCAAAAAGTATAATAGAAAAAGATATTAAAATATAAGTTGAAGCTTTAGTCCGTTAAATTTTACAAGGAAAGGATTAGAATAAGAAACAGAACCGTTTGTTGCAACCGGTCGGACCGGGGTGTGGGTGGGGACCAGCAGTCCGAGTGCTTGACGAGCAACGAATTCACTTTTAAGAGGTGCATGAAAGCAAAATTCCTTTCCCTCGTCCATCAAATTTCTTATAAAAAAATTAATTAAAAATTACCCCTTCTCCTTGTGTTCTAAAATTCATATTCCCACTCTCTCTCCCAAACAACCCCTAAACTCTCGATCTAATTGTTCGAAAATCAAAGGAGCTTAAAAAAATCCACTCCGATTCCTACTGTTTCACTCTCTCTCCTCGGCGATTATTTGGCATTTTCTTGTTTCTGAGCCACATTCCGTTGTCTATTTCTTCTCCAACCTCCACCGTCAGAGAGTTTTGATGGCTGGAATTTTGCCCTCGCAATCGCTGCAGTAGACCTCGCCGGCCTCGGTGCCGCCTCGCCCATGTGTGGCGGTGAGAATAGGAGTCACGGGATTGTGAATTTCGCCGGATGTCGTTTTAGATACGGCCTTATAAATGCATGTGACCGGGGTCCTTGTGGTGTGCGTGGCTTTTCCGGTAGTCTTTTTGGTGCTCCGTCGTAAATGGCGATTTTCCGTCGCTAGGCAGGAGGAGATCAGGCGGTTGTTGGTTTTGGCGTCGGAGGAGACTGCTAGGGCGGAGTTGGAGGCCACGGTTTCTTACACCCCCGCCGCCATCGCCACCACTCTGCCGGTTGCTATGAACGGTTATCATTGCGCTGTTTGTTATTGCCCTACCACTACTCGGTGTGCGCGGTGTAAAGCGGTTAGATATTGGTATGCTATGTTCAATTCATTTCTTTCTTTTTAATTGTTTAGATTTGTTTGCTTGGGTTTTACTTGAATGTGGGTGGTGAATTTGGAATTTGTATTGGAAGTTAACTGTTGATAGTTTGTAGAATTATAGAAAAAACTTTTAGGATTTTGAACAGTGGTTTGGGAGAATTATTCGTTACTTCGCATTATTTCGGGTAACCAGTGGATGGAAAGTAAAGTGTGCAATCTGGGAATCAACTTCATTGATCAGAATTCAGAAGAACTTCAATACTGGTTATCTTTTTATAGTTAAAGATTTTCTTATCTGGTTGGTGTTATTGAATATGGATAAACAAAAATGTTGGATTTGAAGTTTAGGAATTTTAGTTGAAAAGAATTTTAAAAAAATGGTGGATGTGAATTTTACAAGGAAAATTAAAGGGTTTCCCCTTGTTCACTAATTTTTTTCAGGGTGTCAGTAGTGTAAATTTTTTATTTGAGGTGTTGGTACTAAATAATGGTGGTGTTGTTGATTATCATGATCTGGTTGTGCAGGAAATAAATAGTTGTAATTTGTCATCTTAGAAAGAAAAGAAATTTTCTAAATTAAGGATCTTTAGGATTTCAATTCTCTCTAAATGTTCACACCTATGATTAGTGAGACCAATGATTTCTGAGTGACTGGATTAGTTTTTGCTACTTTTGTTTATTTGAGCATGCTTCTGGCCTTTTCCATTTTGATGTTTTGGTATCGATGTTTATTTGTCACAGTTCCGGTAAGTGTCAAATAATCCACTGGAGACAAGGTCATAAGGAAGAATGCCATCCTCGTGATATCTCATTCAGTACTAGCAACAATGAGAGCAATTCTGGGAACAGGATTTCAAAACCGGAGCAATGCATTATTGATGACAGCATATATGAGAATGCAAACATCAGACCACCCCATTCAGAACCACGATTTCCAGATTTCAGGGTGAAGGATGGTGACGTAGATAAAGCTCCTTCAGTTGCTGATACAGATGGAGCATGTTCTGCATCTGAATCCTCAGGCACCTTTTTTTCTGGATTCTCTTCTTCCTCTCCTGATGGTGAATCGTCTGATGATATTTCAGTTGGTGAGAGTGTCAGTTCGAGTGAACCTTACGATTCAGGAAAGACATCAGCTGATGTTTCTCGTGACATTCAAGACAAAGTGGATCAAACCAAGCCGTCATCTCCAAAATTTACCAGCTTCGTTGATTCTTTGGATAGTACCAGCAAATTGAGTAAGCTATATAATTGTAGATTTGATGATGATTATGAGGATAGTCTGTCTGCAACTTCAGCTCCATTGAGTCAGAGTACCATCCCTGTAGTCAGAGGTTCTATAAAACCACAGAAATATTCGGACTTCTGGGGGAGAGCCCTTGACTCTGTTTTACCCAGCAGCAATGCACAAGATGATTCTTCCCTGCTCAGCGGCAATCAAGCTATGAAATTATCTCATTATGAATCATCTCTCCAGTTTAAGTTCAATTTATCTGGAAGTGTTGATCATATCTCGAAAGTAGAAAGCTCCATGGAAAAGGGTACATCCAATGATTCACATGAGACTGCTGTCGGTAAACCAGTTAATAGATTATCTTCTTCAGTGAAAAGTGGTGTTGATGAGATAAAGGTCAGGAGTTCTCCTTCTGTTAGTTCTGAGGGCTCTGATTGTAGGGATAATAAAACTAGCAATGGTTCGGATGTGCCAAAGTCCAGTGAGCTTAAATCTGGGTCATCGTACTCTTCACAGTTGTGGTCATCTTCTAGATCTGAAGAAAATGTATTCAGTAGAGATGAGTCAAAGGTTAAAAGATTTTCATCCACAAACCTTGACAATTCAAATCATATTGCTAGTGATATTGTGGGTACTTTTGAATTTTCCAAGTCCAAATTACCATCTGATGCTTCTCAGCACAATTTGACTGCTGGTACAAGTGCTCGTTCTGTTAGCAAAGTTATTAATGCGGATGTTTGTCCTTCTAATGTGTCCCATAACACAAGTTTCTCAGCAAGTTCTATTTATGGTCTGAAATCATCAGTGCAGAAAGTAGTTGACCAATTCAGAGGACCTAAATGTGGAAGATACAGCGATAAGGTTTTATTATTGTTTTTTTCCTTCCATAAATATGTCTAGACCAGTCTTAATTCATTTTTGGGCTTGCTTGTGTTTTCTTCAGGAACTATTTCCGTACGATCTATTTGTAAAGTTGTATACCTCAAACAAAGTACTTCAACCATTTGGCCTTATCAATTGTGGAAACAGGTATTAGTAATGCTTCTCATAGGAGTTCAATTAAGCCACAGATCCTAATATAGAGCCATTTCCTTTATTAATTCTAGGCTTCGTGACGGTTTATTTTCAGCGTAATCAATATTTTGGTTGTTAGCTTCAATTATTTGAAATTGTCATCAGGGTTCTAATCCATAATTAGGGTAACTTGCTTTAATTTTTGGAGTTGCTTGTTTGCAAAATCTTTACTGGTAGGACGAACTGGACCTTGTGTTATAACTATTGAACAATATTGCATCAGCATGCTAAAACAACCATATACTTAGAACAACCATAACATTTCTCAGAATGGGCATTATTGTTCTATGGCTTTGATCCTTCGTGCACATTATTGACATGCCAATCAAGGATTTTATTTATAACGTTTCCTTTTTTATAAATTATCCTGCAGCTGCTATGCCAATGCTGTCCTGCAATGCCTAGCATTCACCCCACCTTTGACTGCCTTTTTTGTCCAAGGACTCCATTCTAAAGCTTGTATGTTTAAACTTGTGAAATTCAAAAATCACTTTTCAAATAGTATGATAACTTTTACACAGTATAATTCCTTTTTCTGCTGTATTCAGGTGCACGAAAAGGATGGTGCTTCACTTGTGAGTTTGAAAATTTGATTTTTAAGGCTAAGGAAGGGAAATCTCCACTTTCTCCTGTTGGGATACTATCCCAACTGCCTAGTATAGGAACCTTACTTGGTAATGGGAAAGAGGAAGATGCTCATGAATTTCTAAGGTGTGATTGGTTTTTTATTCTTTCCAATATCAGACAATTTTTTCCTTCAGAAATTTTTTTCCTTCCATTTTATATTTTCATTCACCTAGCAAAATAATATGTCAAATGGATTGATAGGTATGCTATTGATGCAATGCAATCAGTTTGCCATAAGGATGCTGGGGTGAATACCTTGGGATCTGCTGAAGAAGAAACTACTCTCGTTGGCCTTACTTTTGGAGGATATCTTCACTCAAAGGTAAATACTGCTGGAAGGATGCCATTGAGAAGTTGCCATGCATAACTTGTCTACTTAGTTTTTGCTTTCATTACTTGCATTTTAACATATATAGCTGACGAATGATGAAATTTCCAATGTTCACAGATTAAATGCTTGAATTGCCACTATAAATCTGAGCGACAAGAAAGAATGATGGATCTTGCTGTTGAAATAGGAGGAGAAATTGACAAGCTTGAAGACGCACTCAGACAATTCACAAGCACTGAGATTTTGGATGGTGACAACAAATATGAATGTTGCAGGTTGGTCCTACTACTTTCCTGGGGAAAGCTTTTGAAAGTGTTTTTTTTTTCCCTCAATATCAATACCACGTTGCTTAGAGAATCTGCATTAATCTCTTCACCATCATTAAAGAGTCTTGGTGTTGGGAGGCTAAATATGATACCTGAGAAAGAGAAGGGAAATTAGGATGGGGGGAGGAAGTTGGGTTTGCTCTAGGTCTGAAGAAGAATTAAGATTCTGTATACATATTTGCATCCTTGTCATCTTGTCTTCAGCTGTCTGATAAAACTTTCTATTTTTAATAGTCATTGTGCTTAATCTTTTTTTTAAAATTCAGATGCAAATCCTATCAGAAGGCCAGGAAAAAGTTGGCAATTATGGAAGCTCCCAACATCCTTACAATTGCACTGAAGCGATTTCAGGTAGTTCTAGTAATTAACAATGATGTCTTCCATTGTGTTATTGAAAGATGCTCATCTTCATTTCACACTTGATTTTACAGTCAGGTAAATTTGGAAAGCTAAATAAGCCAATCCGGTTCCCTGAGGTCCTTAACCTAGCACCATATATGAGTGGGACAAGTGATAAAACCCCAATTTACAGGCTTTATGGAGTGATTGTACACTTGGATGTGATGAATGCTGCATTTTCTGGGCATTATGTTTGCTATGTCAAAAATATCCAGAACAAATGGTTCAAAATCGATGACAGCACGGTGCGTTCCTTATTTAGACAATCATCATTAGAGCAAAATTTCAGTAGTCATTTATGTGTTTTTACTTTTTTTAAATATGACTCACTGCATACATTAGTTTTTGAGCTGCGCAGAAACTCAGAGAGTCGGTTCATACAAGTTCTAGTTCTGATAGGCTCTCTGGAACAGTTCAATCTTTTGTAATCTTTACATTTATTTTCCCCTTCCTCCTATATGTTGTTGATATCTTTTAAAATGCGTTCATAATCCAATTCTTTTTTTTTTCCCTATTTGTCCATGCATATGTAATTGAACTAAGCTGAAATATTTTTATATGCTTCTAATATTGTGGTTGCCATTCTTGCTAGGTAACCGCTGTTGAACTTGAGAGCGTCCTAACGAAAGGCGCATACATGCTTCTTTATGCAAGGTGACAGATCTCACAAGCTCTGCTGACGAGAAGATTACATCTATAATCATTGTTTCTTATGTCGATGGACTAATTTGTTTTCTTGCAGATGCTCACCTAGGGCACCAAGATTGATAAGGAGCAAAATAGTTCCTTCCGATGCAAAAGGTATAGGCAGTCTTTCAAGGATATCTGGGAAGAATACTATGTTTAATTCAAGATCCACATCCACACGATCGAGTATAGTTCAAGTGCATCCTGATTCAATTGGTTCGGATAATATGGCCAATGTTGAATCTTTCTATTTGAAGTTCCACCGCCTGCAAAGGATTTTAGAAGAAGATTCATCAAGCGATAATCTCTCATTTACCAGCAGCAACTCGGATGAAGGTTCTTGCAGTACGGATAGTACCCGGGATTCCTCGAGTACCGATGACCTTTCAGATTTCATTTTTGGTGGTTGTAACAGCTCCTGGGGGAATATGCCCGATTCTTCTGACACTTCGTCATGTTCCTCTTCTTCCCCCATGCATTATTCGAAATGCCAAAATACCAGCAGACATCAGACTTACCATGAAGCTGCAGCGATGGAGGATAGGGATCTTTGTGGTGTACAATCTTTTGAGAGTAGCAGGAAGTTGAATTTGGAAGGAGGGGTTGGTCCCTTTTTGCAGCCTGACACGGCTAAACATCGTCGGAACTTGTCGGGTGGTATTATTAGGGAAACTGTCTCGGGGAAAGGACTTGCTAACCCTTTCAATAATGTAAAACCTGGGTTACCCTATAGAAGATCAACCAGTGAAAGAAGAGATTAAGCATATATTTATGATCAGGGATTAGATTAGACGAGTAAATAAGAGTTTCAGGGGAGGGATTTTATGTAATACTACAAACACTGTTGGTATTGATTAAGATCACCCGCCCCACCGTTTTGTCACACCCTCGCTCCATATAATAAGTCCTCAAAATAGTGTAAATAGCACGTGGGTTCTTAGGCCCAAGAAAAATCTTAATATAATGTACATTTACTTCAATCTGCCAGTTATTTTGGTCTTACTGTTCTTGTATGTGTACTAAACGAAGGGGTCGCCTTCAGAAGTGTTCATGGTAGGGTAACCTGACCCGTTTATAAATAACCTAAACCTGAACCTGAATGTCAGGTTCGACAATTTCGCGAATCTGAACCTGAACCTAAACCTAAAGAACCTATAGGATCGGTTAACCTATTTTCAGGTTCGGTTCTCAGGATAACCAGAACCTATTTATATCAATATATATGACAAAAAATTATAAAAATAATTCATGAAAACAAATACAAATTATTCATAAAAGTATGCATATAAAATCCATCAAAGATTAATCCAATATGTTAAACCCAAGCAAAGTAAAAACAAGCCAAACAATATCTTATAAAAGATCCATACTAGAAAAAAGAGATAAATTATTAAACAATTATTCTTCGAATAGGATGGTAGGATGATTCACTATTATACATGAAGCCACATTTGTAGAAAATAAAGAATAGAAAGAGTTAGACTCTTTATTTCTTTTTTAATTAAAAAAGAATTTTTTTATTTATTTGTATATTAAAACAAGGTAAAGTAAATTAATTAGATTACCTGATTCAATTTGCTCAAGTTCTTCAAGTCTCTCTTCCACGTAAAGAGAAGCTTATGATTTTCTCAACCAATCTTATCTACAAACAAGAGCCTCCACCATCTTTGGAGTAAAAGAGCTACGAAATGAATCAAGTACTCGGCCTCCTATACTAAAAGCCGACTCAGATGCAACAGTAGATACAAGCATAGCTAAAACATCTCGAGCCAATGAAGCAAGCACTGGATACTTAACATAATTTAGTTTGCACCAACTCAAGACATTGAAAGTCTTGTCTTGGGGTTCACAATCTTCAGCTAAATATTTATCTAGCTCACTTTTGGTTTCTTCACTTGCTTGAATAGCCTCTTGCTCATCAAAAATATTATCCAAAAATGCTGCAACATCCTTGACATTAGCAACTTCCATATCACTTGAAGCTTAAGATTGAACACTTGATTGTGCAACAGGAAAAGACATGGAGGATCGATAGAAATCAAACATCAAATCTAAAGTGAATTTTACTTTCTCATACAGCTGCTCAAATTTGACATCATCATATGCTTTACCAATCGCAAAGTTCACATACTTCAATTTGCAACATGGATCGAGAATGGCAATAATAAAAAACATGCAGTTGATATTAACATCTCCCCAATACTTATCATGCTTCTTCTTCATCCTCATAGCCTTGTTTCTTGCACTAAAATCACCAAGTCCACATATATTTGAAATAACCATCCCAATATCAAAAATTTCTTTCATGTACTCATTAGCAATTACATAATGAAAGCTAGAAAATTTTAAAGTAGCATCTTAAAAGATAGAAAGAAAAGGCAACAAGTTACGAGCATACTCCCAATCACTTTCACTAGGAACACCTTTATTATTTTTATTATCACCTTTGCTATTCTTCTTTTCATAAAGGTCTTCAACATACTTAGAATCTTGACTCTCCAATAAATCAAATGCTTCCGGAAATTTCAAAACTAACTCTAACATGAAATAAGTAGAATTCTATCTTATTTCAACATCTAGACAAACAATACTCTTGTTGTCTATTTTCTTTTTTTCTATACAAGACTTGAACTTTGCCATTCAAGAATTATAATTTAACTCTAGTTTTTCTAATAGAATTTTGATATAATATTTATTAAAAAATAGCGATATTAAAGACTACACATTTATGTATGAATAATATTTTAATTTAAATTATTTTTAAAGTAATTAAATGCGTGAGCCTGAAATTCTTACATTTATAAAAAGTACGTTAACTATAAAAAGTTTTAAAATTTAAATTGATTTTAATGAATTAATTCGTTCAATTACTTGATAGAAACAGTGTACGCCAGTGTCTCTACTACGTACCGAGATTCTTGATTCTTCCCAAATCCTTGTTTCCTCCCAAGTCAGCCTTTTTTAAAATTTTTTTTGGATATCGAATAGACTTAAAAGAAATACTTTTAATTTTTAAAAATTTTTAAAAAAAGATAAAACTGACTCATTCATCAGCCCACATCTCTATTTTAGAATGAGCGAGGTGACTTATAGGTACTATTAATTAAACCCTAGAAATTGAAAAGGTTTTGCGTTATCATCCTTCGGCCCAAATTGAATTTAGATGTTCAAGCCCACTGTACTCTGGGTTCGGACAAATTTAAAAACATTGAACTTTTTTTAAAATAATAAAAAAAACATTGAACTTTGCTAATGAAGTTTTTACCATGCTGCTGTCATTTCCAACTTCACTAACCTAAAAGAAAAATAAATTTGTAACAAGTTCAGTTTTGTACATATGTAAAACGAAATGAAAAAAAGAACAAAAACAAAAAGGGTAAGTTGCAAATTGATTTAGTTTGAGAGAATTATGTTAAGAAATCGGTTCGGGATGCGATCTCGCGCACAACGGAAGAATTATGAAATATTTTTGATTGATTTCTCGAAAGTCAAGATCACAAAAGTTTTATGAAATAGTTAGTGCATTAATCTTAATTCGTGCCTTATTCCGAAGTTTGATAGTTTTCTTGTTGTATTCACCGAATTATTTTTTAAATTGGTCCATTTCAATTACCTTAGTCGCACAAATATTTAGTCTCTAAAATATTTGCATAATGAGTTAAAAGAACTCTATAATTATTGTAGAGAAGGTTAAGCATAGAGTGCTAGTTCAATTGAAGCTTAAGCCTATTTATACTAAATTAAAGACATTTCAGTAATTTAATTAAATTATGTCCAAATAAGATCTAATATCTTATATTGATCATTATTTATTAAATATATCATATTTAATCATAAGATTTATGAAATTTTACAATCAAGTCTAACTTAATTAAAATATCTTTGTTTTGTTAAATTCGTTCTTTATATGTGACTCAATAAATTCCTAAATATGTAGGTAACAAATACAAATTATAATCTTAAAGCATATTTAATATTAAATAAATTAAACTATTTTAATTTATAATAAATTCTCCTAATCATATAATTGACTCCAACAATCACGGCCGAGATTTTGTGCGAGTATGGTTATTTATGCCTTGTCCTGTTCAATTTTCTGAATAATATTGAGAGATTCCTTTGAGTTGATGATTTTTCAACCTTCAGGGTCTGTACTGCAACATCTAAAATTATAGTCTTTCTTCTCTTTATTGGTTGGTGCTCCAATATGGATATGGCTAAAAAAGACGCAAGTTATTTTTTTCCTATGTGACAATATTGAGATTTACAAGCACCCCAAAGAAGAACGGATAGCAAGAACATGGGGAACCACCGCTCCTGGTCTACCTTATGTTGAAGAAGCTATAACAAATTCTGGAAATTGGTTGTTTTGGTGGGGACCTGGAGGTTATAGAACCGGTCAAGTACAATGATGGTCTTGATCATTTCCGATTGTCACCTGCAGAACTTCGTGAGGAATTTGCAAAGCGCAATGCAGATGTTATTTTAGCTTTCCAGCTCAGAAGCCCTGTCCACAATGGTCATGGTAACCGTAAACGACTGCTTGAAATGGGCTATAAGAACCCTATGCTTCTGCTTCATCCACTGGGAGGTTACAAAAAAGCAGATGATTTTCTGCTCAGTTGGCGAATGAGGCAACTTGAGAAAGTGAGGTGAGTTAATGTACTAACATTTTAATCAGCATCTTTATTTGGAGTTATCTTTTCAGAAATCTGAGGTCTACTTTTGTCTAATACTT
>JAOSBK010032451.1:0-11270 GCA_027568895.1 Erythroxylum shatona | reverse complement strand
GAAGTTTGAGATGCTATTTGGGATGATAATTTTGGACAGCCATATTGATGTGGAATTTAGACCCTGATAGAGGTAGAATTTGTCTTTGAGTTTTTCATAGAAGTTGTAGATCTTTCTTTTAGCTTTTCATCAAATTTGGAGTTCTAAGTCAAAAGATATGAATTTTAGAAGTTAGGTAGTCGGAGGAAGAAGGAATAGGAGGTCGCGCACGTCGCGAGGGCAACGTGTCGCGAGTGTGATGCCGCGCATTCGAGCCCGTCCCTAGGGTTACGCATCTCGAGTGCGACGCTGCGCATTCGTGCACGTCTCCTTTCCCTCCCTTGACCTGACCTCTCTCCACTCTTTTGGCCATAACTTTTTCGTCCTATCTCCGATTGACTTGATTTTTAAAGTGTTGGTTTCCTGAGATATTTCTCTACCTCTCCACAAAAATTTGTATGTTTTGATATTAATTTGAAAAATATGTATTGAATCAAAGTGAGAGGATTGGTTAAAAGAGTATGAGTTGGATATTTTTCTGAACATGCTTCAGTATTTTGGTGATATCTCAATCTGTAGGGATCCAATTGAGTTGATTCTTATTTTAAAATAAACTAGAGACATGGAGCTACAATTTATCTGAAGAAAGTAAATTTCAATTTAGTCTCTAAGTCATTCAGTTTTTGGAGTAAAATTGGGTATAGTGCACAGTCTCGATTTAGAAATGGTCCTAAAGTGTTTGGGCCATAACTTTTAAAGTTCTAAACTAAATTGAATGTTTTTGGTGTCATTAGAATCTTAATGAAAGAGGAAAAAATCTTGCGAAGAAGTCCTTCTAAAATTCCTTTTTGAAGTGTCCCAAAATCTGTTCGGACATTAATGAGATGAGTCCTTTGTTTTTGTTTTAGCTTGGTGTGGGCACGCCATCCGTATTTAGTGCGCGTCTAGATGTCATATAGGACGTCGGGCATGTGACTCGCAAGGGCAGGGTCCCAAGTCCCAACACTTATGGCATTAGAGCGACTAGGTTTAGATCCAGGTGTAGGATCATGTTTAGGGGTATCCTAAGCACGAAATGGGTAGGTTGAGTTACGAAATGTACATGCATTGTTTTAAATGAACTACTTACATTGTTTTAAATTGATTTGCATGCTTTGAAATTGTTTTATATGATTTGGACCGTTTTGCATACTTTGAAAATTGTTTTTCATGAACTAAAGATTTGTCAATGGTTTTATATTGAAGGAGTGACTATGCCGCCTCGGAATAGAACTCAAGGAGCTCTGCCTCGACCTAGCCCTTGTCAGGGGAGCATGGATGAATCACATGTCTCACAAGACACGGGGACACACTCTGCTCCTGATTCGGAGGCACCTAGTGTGCAGCACGAAGTACCGCCTCCTCCTCCTCCTATGCCTACTATGGATCCGCGGTTCTTTCAAGCTTTTGCCCAGGCTTTTACTTATGCCATGGGCCAAGGGTTACAAGCTCTGATACCAGCTCCAGTGGATAGGAGCGGGCAGTATGATAAGCTCCGCAAGTACAAAGCGGTGGATTTTAATGGAACCACCAATCCTGAAAAGGCTGAAGCATGGCTGAAGAGGACAGAGAGGGTCCTAGTGCAGAAGAAATGTGACGATGAAGAGAAGTTGGATTATGCAGTCAGCTTGTTGCAGGAGGATGCACTCCACTGGTGGGAATCAGTGCCCCATAGTCAGGTTGTGCCTCCAGTGTTGATGTGGAGAGATTTTGGGGAAGTATTCAGGAAGAAGTATCTCTCCCGAGTGTCTATCCAGGAGAAGGCCAAGGAATTTCTGAATCTCACACAGAGGGACATGAGTGTGAGCGAGTATAAGCTGAAGTTCACGCAGCTTTCCAGGTATGCAACTAACATTGTGGCAAATGAAGAGGACAACTGCTGTAAGTTTAAGGGAGGTCTCCATTTGGGGATTAAGGAGAAGGTGCTAATTCATAACTTCTGTGACAAACAACAGTTGGTAGATGCTGCACTCTAGGCTAAAAAGCTGTAGAACAAATATTTTGATATTAATGAAAGATATTTAGATTACATTTTTGTTTTGCCGTTGATTTTCCCAAAAGTCTACTTTGCAGTTTTTTTTTCAAGTTCTCATAAGGGTAGATTTTGTGTGTTATGGCTTTGGGGGAAATTTTGGATTGATATAGGCTAAATTGGTCAAAGTATTCTTCTTGAATGTTGTAGATGAATTTCCAAGCTTTACAACGATATATAGTATGCCATTTTTGGGTGTGGGAGTTGAAAGATATGATGTTTTGAAGTTTGAGATGCTGTCTGGGATGACAATTTCAGATAGCCACTTTGAAGTGAAATTTTGACCCCTATAGAGGTAAAATTTGTCTTCAAGTTCAGCATAGAAGTTGTATATCTTTCCTTTAGCTTTTCATTGATATCAAATTTGTAAAATTTGGAGTTCTGGATCAAAAATTATATAGTTTCGAAGTTAGGTAGTTGGAGGAAGAAGAGCTCAGGAGGCTGCAGCACGTTGTCAAGGTGACGCGTCGCGAGTGCGGCGCTGCGCTTTCACACGCATCGCGAGGGCGACACATTGCGAATGGGACTCTGCAATTTTTGGCTCACACCTCGAGGGCAACCTGACCTCTCTCCACTCTTTTGACCATAACTTTTTCGTTCGACCTTTGATTGATCTAATTTTTTAAGTGTTGGTTTCCTGAGACATTTCTCTACCTCTCCACATGTATGTTTTGATATTAATTTGTAAAAGATGTTTTGAATCAAAGTGAGAGGCTCAGCTAAAAGAGTATGAGTTGGATATTTTTCTGAACATGCTTTAGTATTTTGGCGATATCTCGATTTGTAGAGATTCAATTGAGTTTATTCTTATTTCTAAATAAACTAGAGACATGGAGCTACAATTTATCTGAAGGAAGTAAATTTCAATTCAGTGCCTATGTCATTCAGTTTCTGGAGTGAAGTTGGGTATAGTGCAGAGTCTCAATTTAGAAATAGTCCTAAAGTGTTTGGGCCATAACTTTTAAAGTTCTAAACCAAATTAAATGTTTTTAGTGTCATTAGAATCTTAATGAAAAAAGGTACAAATCTTGTGAAGAAGGCCTTTTAAAATTCCTTTTTGAATTGTCCCAAAATCTATTCTGAATTTAGTGAGATGAGTCATTTGTTTTTGTTTTGGCTTGGTGTGGGCATGCCATCCTTGTGTAGTGCGCGTTTAGATGTCATGTAGGATGTCGAGCACGTGACTCTCAAGGGCGGGGTCCCAACATAATTCACCTCAATTAAGAAGTCTAAAAAATTTGCAGAGGACATACAAATGACTTGTACAAGCAATTAAATGGCCAAAAATGATGCATAAAGAAAAAAATGACAAAATAGAATAACCTCCCCCACACTTAAACATCATATTATCCCCAATGTGAATAACATTCAAAACACCATGATTCATTGAAAAGTAAGAGGAAGGATATTGAATAATAACACATCAAGAAAAGCTTAATGAGAATTATATAAACAACTGGCCATTAATTCTATGAATAACAACAACGTAACTGACTATCCAGCAGACTAAAAACTAAAACATGACTAACTAAGACAAAAAGAACAAATGACTCAAACTACTCCATGGGAGGATCAACCCCGGATCTAGATAGACCTACTCTAGATGTGCCAGCACTGCTCAGTAGGTCATCTTCATCATAAGGTAACTAGAAATGAAAATGCTCGACAAGCAACACATCCATACATCGACGCTACTGCTTATCGTAGTCATATAAACCCTCTCTCTCCTTTTATTGTGCTATCTCCTAGAAGAGAGTGTCTTGGAGATGGGAGAGATCCTTACAAATTCCGTCAACTTTACCAGTGATGGTTTGTAAAGTAACGAGTTCAGGAGCGTCCTAAGCTGGAGGATCATCCGTAACTAGTGCTGTAACTATAGAGGCTGCACAATATCATGAGCATGGGTGGAGAGACAAAGGGGATGAATGGTGTGTTTCCTTAAACCATCATACCTAAAGAGTGGGGCTGGATCAAACTACCACTATCAAACTTTAGGACATTGTGTGCTCAAAAAATGTCAGAGATTAGGTGAGGAAAGGTGATGGCATTGGTGAATTTGGTGGTAGTGATGGAGTCATGAAGGGTGGAGGCGATAGCATCAGCAATATCGACCAGGAAACCAGTCATTTGGTGACATATGCGAGGTGAGTGGTCGGGATGATATTGTTGCAAACTAAATGAAGACAAGGATAAGCTACGGGTTAGAGATCAGATCGTTTTAGGTAAAGTTAGTAATATCGTGGCCGATGCCATTCGGCGTTCTCTTGATAGAGGGTGCGAATAACATCGTCCGAAGGGTAGTTGTGGATGAGCTAATCATAATGGCAACGGAGAATGTTAGGAAGATTGAAATGGCAATGGATACTGGCAGTGGAGAATGCATTAGGTTCTCTAATACCACGGAAGTTAATTTCCATGGTATCATTGAATCTGGCATAAGTGTAAAAATGGCGAACGAATTTATCATTGCCTTAAGCACGGGGTAAAACTAAGTCTGTGAGTTGACAAGCAACAAGTTGCTGAACGAAGGGATTGTTAGGGGGAGCTAATAGAAAGGGTCTTTCTTTTATGAAAGGCCTATTTTATACTTTCTCATAAAGTTTTGCAAAAGTAAAACTATTTGAGGAATCAGAGTCACTAGGTGGGTTAGGAGGGGATGTGAGGGGCAGTAGGAGTAGGGAGTTTAACTCAATGCATTGTCTTACAGAAAACGCACACTGAAGTAAAACTAAGAAAATGAGTAAAGCAAACTAAAAATAATAACTTAAGCAACTAGCAAAGGCATAAGCAACAATCCTAGGTAACCTAAACAAAATGAATCTAATGGGAAAATGGTAAAGAAAACAAGATAGATAACTTAATCTACCTTAAATAGTACAAAAACTAAGAAAAAGGAAGAGAAGAAACACTTACGAGGTTAAATAAGGGTTGGGTGTGTGAAATGACAGAAAAGGATAGAGGGAACATGAAAGGGTAAGAGCAAATATGGGTGGAATGGTAATTCCACAAGGTACAATTCACGCAGATTAAACCTTTGCCACAATGAAAGCTGAAATTCACCTCGGCAAACTTACCCCTAATCAAAAAAATAGGAAAAATATCGAGGTTTCGTCACGACGACATGGAACCCACATAGTGGCAAAATTAACCAGAAAGGAACAGAGAGGAACAATGGGGAGTTCGCCACGGTGACGTGGAACGCACGCCACGACAAAATTAACTCTAGAGGAATAGAAAGAAATGAGGTATCTTCGCTGTGGCGACGTAGACTTCACACCATGGAAAAATTTACCTGAAGCAACAAAAAGGGTGCGAGGAACTTTCGTTGCGGCGACGTGGGTTCCACACCATGACGAAATTCACCCGAGAGCAACATAAAGGAAATAGGTAAGTTTGCCATGACATGAAAGGGATATTAAGCAAGACAGAAATAAATGTTCAACAAGAGAAACAAGACTAACAGACAATTGACACAAGATGGGTACTCAGTAACCTTAAAGATCATATATAAAGTCATAAAGTACCAGATGAGCTCAACAAAATAAAGTGCAACATAATTAATTATATCAATTTCCTCAAACTTGAAGATATATCATGCATCAGGTCGACAAGCTCAACAAAAATAAAATAAGAGACATCATGTTAATTATTGAATTAAAAAATTACTTATTAAATTAAAAGCTAAACTAATGTCCTACTGAAATGGTTTCTCCCCTATATTTATTTAACAAACTAATGCACTCAACAATGTCATAATCAGTCACACAGCAAGAGTAAGTAAACAAGTGAACGAAAGAAACAACTTGAGTTTGCAGAGGTTGCTGGTTCTTATGATAGAGCTTCAATAGGTGGTCATTCACTTTGAATTTGGCTCTGGTCTCTTCATGTAAAAGCTCTACCATACCAAAATTGTGCACCTTAATGACTAAGTATGGCCCATCCCTACAGGTGTTGAACTTTCCATGCTTAAAAGTGAAACGAGCCTTAAATAACCGAACTTTGTCTCCTTCCTTGAAGCTCTTCCTCTGTAGAACCTTATCATGCATCAACTTTATTGTCTCCTTATAGAAGTGAGAAGTCTCGTACACCTCTATCCTCAACTCCTCTAATTCTTGCAACTGTAACTTCCTCTCGATACCAAAAGATTCCAAGTCCATGTTGCATCGCTTGACTGCTCAATATGCTTGATGCTCTAACTCCACCGGCAAATGACAAGCCTTACCATATATTAAATAGTAAGGGGACATGCGTATTGGTGACTTGTAGACAGTCCAATAGGCCTACAGTGCTTCTTTTAGATGTATGCTCCAATTTTTCTTTGATGGCTTTTCTATCTTCTCCAAGATGTGCTTCACCTCTCTATTCGATATTTCAGCTTGACCATTGGTTTATGGGTGGTATACAGTGGAGACTTTATGAGTGACTCCAAATTTGAAAAATAGGTTATCAATGACCCTATTACAGAAATGTGTTCCTCTATCACTAACCATAACCTTAGGAATCCCAAACTGAAAAAAATGTTGGACTTAAGAAATTTAGACACTGCTTGCACATCATCTTTTCTAATAGGTACAACCTCTATCCATTTGGATACATAGTTGACAGGTAAAAGGATATACACAAAGCCAAAAGACAAGGCAAAGGGACCCATGAAATCAATCCCCTATACGTGAAATATTTTGCAAAATAATAAAGGCTGTTGAGGCATTTCATGTTGTTTACCTAACCCTCCAAAACATTGACATTTGTCACATAAGCAACAAAAGGGAAATGAATCTTAAAAAAAGGTAGGCCGATAAAAACTAGAATCTAGAGTTTTCCTAGATGTTCTCCTTGCACTAAAATGCCCACCATCAACCATTAAATGGCAAGTTGAAATTATAGCATCAAATTCTTCGTTAGGCATGCATTTTCTGATGACTTGGTCACTACACAGTCGCCATAGATGAGGAGCATCCCAAATGTAATGCCTAGCTTTGTAATTAGCTTTTGGGCCTACGACATAGACATAAAATAAGGCATTAGTCTAGTCATGAGATAATTAACTATATGTGCATACCAAGGTTCTTTAGAAACTAAAGCACATAAGATTGAGTCAGGAAAAGAATCGCAAGTAAGTTCGAAAGAGTCCACTCCCTATGTATCATTTGGTAGCTTACTCAAATGATCAGCTATATGGTTTACCGCCCAGCTCAATCCTTTATCTCAATATCAAACTCTTGAAGAAGCAATACCCACCTTATCAATCTAGGTTTTGATTGTGGTTTCTTGAGGAGATATCGAACAGCTGCATGATTAGTAAAAATGGTCACATAAGAGTTTAAAAATATGGCCTAAACTTTTCTAAGTCAAAAACTACTGCAAACAACTCTTTCTTAGTTATTGTATAGTTGATTTGAGCTGGATCCTGTGTTTTTGAGGCATATACAATAACTGTTGTGAGTTTCTCCTCCCATTGGCCCAACATAGCTCCTACAACACAATTAGAAGCATCACATGAAAGCTCAAAAGGCAAGTTCCAATTAGGAGCAACTAGAATAGGGGGAGAAATGAGTTTTGATTTCAACTTATCAAAGGCATTCCCATAAGAATCATCAAAATCAAATTTTGCATCTTTTCGTAAATGCTTAGAAAGAGGTTATGCAATTTTGCTGAAATCTTTTATGAACCGCCTATAAAATCCTACATGACCTAAAAATGATCTTATATCTTTAATATAGGTAGGATAAGGCAAAGAAGATATAATATCAATCTTAGCTTTATCAACTTCAATCCTTTTGCTATAAATCAAATGACCTAGCACTATACCTTCATTGACCATGAAATAACATTTTTAAAGTTCAAAATCAAATTCTTTTCAATACACCTTTTTAAAACCTTTGCAAGACTAGATAGGCAAGTATCAAAAGAATCACCATAAACTGTGAAATCATCCATAAAGACTTCCATGCATTCTTCTAAAAATTCACAGAAAACAACCATCACACAACGCTGGAAAGTTCTTGGAGCATTACATAAACCAAAAGGCATCCTTCGATATGCAAAGATGTCAAAAGGACATGTAAAGGTAGTTTATCTTTGTCCTCTGGTGCAATAGGTACTTGAAAGTACCCGGAGAAATCATCTAAAAAACAGTAATGTGATTTGCCCGTGAGTCGTTCAAGCATCTGATTAATAAAAGGCAGATAAAAGTGGTCTTTTCGAGTGGCGTCATTTAATAATCTATAATCTATACACATACGCCACGAATTCTGCACTCTGGTAGGAATAAGCTCATCCCTATCATTTTTGACCACTGTGATCCCACTCTTTTTCGACACTATATGTATTGGACTAACCCACTCACTATCAGAAAAGGGATATATTATCCCAACACTCAACAACTTTTTGATTTTTTCTTAACCACGTCTAAGATCACTGGGTTTATTCTCGTTTGAGGCTATCTCACAGACTTGGAGCCCTCATTCAATAAGATCCTATGTGTGCAAATAGCCAGGCAAATTCCAGGTATATCCGCTAAGGTCCACCTTGTAGCCCTCTTATATTCCCTTAAAACATTCAGGAGTCTCTCTTATTTAGTGTGAGATAAGGTATTGGCAATTATAACAGGCAATCGCACACCAAACTCAAGAAAGGCATACTTTAGGGTAGTGGGTAAGGGTTTCAACTCAAGCATAGGAGGTTGTACAACAGAAGGAATCAATTTAGGAAGTTCAAGAGAGAAAAGATCACTCCCTTTTTCCTTCGATGTGGAATCCATCTCCTGGTAATCTGTTTCGGCAACGGCCTGGATCAACCCCTTCTGCTTCTCCTCGATGAAGCGTTTGTGGTGAGGTATAATGCTTCCAGCTATTTCCTCATCAACTTTGGTCTTTGTGATGCCTGAATCACTTGAAACATTAATATAAAACATTTCCCTAAGATCAAATGAATACAAGTTAGAATCAAAGGAATTCTCTAGTAAGTCAAATTCATTGCAGGCTGCATCAATAGCAATGTCAAGCATGTTAACTCCTAGGAGCGAATAGTCCTCATGGAGGTGTTTCATGGCCTCATACATGTTAAAGCTTACCTGTTGGTCTCCCACCTCCATGATGATCGTACCTTCTTTCATGTTAATCATGGTACTAACAGTCTTTAAGAAGGGTCAACCAAGAATCAAAGATGTATCCTGTACAACTTCAGAAGATATATCAAGCACATAAAAATTAGCAGGAAAAACTAAACCCTTGACCTAGACCAAAATATCCTCTATAATGCCCACAGGATGCCTAATTGATCTATCAGCCAATTGAAGTACTACAGATGTAGACTTAAGATTTTTAACTCCTAATGATTGATAAACAGACTTATTCATAACATTAATCACTGCTCCTAGATCTAACAAGGCTCCCCCTATGGTAACTTTACCTATGGTGCAAAGGATAGTGAAAGATCCAGGGTCTTGGCATTTCGCAGGGATTTGAGGCTTGAAAAGGGCTGATACATTCGAGCTCACCTGGACTCTCTCATTGGGCCTAAACTTTCTCTTATTGGTACATAGGTCTTTAAGGTATTTGGCATATGCAGGAACCAGTTTCACAAGATCAAGTAAAGGAATGTTGACTTCTACTTTACCAAACAAATCAATGATATCTTTTCATGCATTATGTTAGTCATTCACTTGCTTATCAAATATGAATTAGGAAAAGGAAGGTCCTGAAGATTTACCTCCTTACTTTTGGCTTCATTGGCTCCATGCTTGCTTGATTCCCCATGCTCATGTGTTGGTGCTTTTTCCTTGTAACTCTTTGAAGTAACTCCTTTGTTCTTTGATTCAGACTTCCTTTCATTCAAAAGTGATTTCTCCTTGGAGCTCTCAGATTTCTTGATGTTGTTCTGTGGTAAGGGCAATTATCCACTATCAATCTCCTCATCACATTCTTCTTCCTCCTGGTGATTGAACCTCACTTTTTTCCCACTTCGGAGAGCAATTGCATTTAAACTTTTTGGGTTCATCACAGTATTTGAAGGAATGGTTCCACTGCTTCTTGCTTGGTTTTCACTAATTTTGTTGGACAATTGAGTGACAAAAGCATTAATATTTTTCGCTTTTGTCTCCCGTTGCTCCATTTTCTTTTCCAAGGCATTGAACCGAGCAGCAATCTTTGGAGAATCTTGTTGAATTAGAGAAGCGATGGCATTGAATTGATTGTTGTTAGAATTCTATTATTCCTTTATCAAAGTCATCATATTTTGCAATAGTTGGTTGGTATCCTCCTTTGGTGGGACAGTCATGATTTGCTGTTGGTTGGGGAACTGGTTGGTGGAAGTACCAGCTCCTCCCCCTTATTGAGATCTGTTTTGAACCCATCCCTCTTCATTCCTCCAACTAAACCTAGGGCTGGCCTTCCATCCCTCGTTATAAGTGTTGGAGTAGGGGTCCCATTTTTGATTTGGTCGTCTCGAATATGCTACAGACACTTCTTCAAACCGACTGGGGCAAACACTGGATATATGCATCACTGACCCACAAGTATCACAACTAGGTGCTGTGAGATCCATGGAAGATGTCAGGTGATGCACATTCATATTCTTCAGCTTTGCAGTGATGAAGGATAATTGTGATGTCCCTCTACTATCCAAAGAGTCAACTTTTAACTCCAAACTCTCCATTCTTTTAAACTGGGTTGTTGTAGTGCCTAACTCATGCACTCCTCGGGTCTCTCTAACACTGTACTGTTGATGATTTAGAGCCATCTTCTTGATCAAATCCCATGCTTCAAAAGCTGTAAAATCAATCAATGAATCTCCCGATGCTACATCTAACATACCTTTGTCTTGACTTTTCAGTCCATCATAGAAATATTGCATTAACTATTCATCTGGTATTTGATGGTGGGGACATCTAGATAACAAATCTGGAAGCGGTTTTAATAGTCTTAGAGAGACTCATCATAATACTAGCGTTCTGAGTAAATCTCTTTCCTCCTCGATGAAGTGCGGGAAGCTGGAAAGTACTTCTCCAAGAAAGCCTTCCTTAGATTGGCCCAGCTATGGTAGGCATTCACCACATGCCTTGGAAGACTCATGTACCACTCTCTTGCTTTTCCTTCTAAAGATAGGTGAACAACCTTCCATTGCACTTAATCAAGTGAAGCTCGCACTGGTTTCATACTCTGACAGATCATGGACAAGGATTGCAAATGCATGTAGGGATCCTCTCCTGTCAAGCCATGAA
>JAOSBK010032450.1:0-11271 GCA_027568895.1 Erythroxylum shatona | reverse complement strand
TTGCTATTTATTTTTTTCCTCTATCACAGATATAATACCATTTATATATCTTTGTGATATATTGTGAAGCTATTGGACTTTAGTTATGTTTGCATACTTCTTCCAGTTTCATACAGGTGTTTTTGTTTTTTTCTAGTCCAACTGTGTTATAATTAGTTTATATTATGTTGCCTAAAAAGTATTTGTCTGGAAGTGAAAAAAGCAAAAAAAAAAGAAAATAAGTAGCACAGTTGATAGAATTGCAAAATGAGCAATTAATAAATTTATTAAAAGAGTAGACTCCTTTAGCGAGAGTCCTGGTGAATTTGGTGAAGGTAGTTTTGAACAACATAAAGAAAGCTTAAATGATGAGATTCATATTCATGAGGATATTAAAAATCTGAGTGAGCATGATCATGTACCAAATGCATCAACTTTAGAAAATTTAAAGGCACATGAGCAATTAAGCCCTATATTGAACATTTATGATCATAAAAAATGAGATAATCTTGATAATAAAGTAAGGGATATTTTAGTTGAAAAATGGCTTATAAAAGAAGTGAATCTTATATTTCCTTTAGACAATACTTCTTGTTATTTTTCATATTCTTATTATTATAGAAATTTAAGTAATAGAGAGACTAGCGATAAAAAATAGTTGGTTTATTCTAAATATGTAGATAAAGTATATTGTTTTTGTTGTAAATTGTTCAAATCTACTAATAAACAAAGTGGATTAGCAAATGACAGATTTAGAGATTGTAAGCATTTTAGTGAGAGATTCAAAGAACACGAGAATTGCATTGAGCTTATGACTAATATGAAAACCTGTAATGAATTAATAATAAAATTGAGCAAAAACCAAACAGTTGAGAAAGATTTGCAATAAGAAATTGCAAAGGAGAAAGAATGTTGGAGTCAAGTTTTGATAAGAATAATTTCTGTTGTGAAATATCTTGCTAAATATAATTTAGTTTTTCGAGGATCCAATGAGAAACTTTACCAAGATGGTAATGGTAATTTTTTAGGATTAATTGAGATGATTGCTGGATTTGATGTGATAATGCAAGATCATGTTAGACGTATTCAAAATCATGAAATTCATCATCATTATCTTGGTCACAAAATTCAAAATGAGTTGATTTCTCTGTTGGCCCATAGCGTTAGAAGTTCTATCATAGGGATCATTAAAGAGGCGAAATACTTTTCTATTATTCTTGACTGTACCCCAGATTTGAGTCATCAAGAACAAATGAGTTTGTTAGTACGATGTGTGAATATGTCAAATAAAAAAATAAAAATAGAGGAGTATTTTTTAGAGTTCTTAAAGCTAGATGACACATCTGGATTGAGACTTTTCAATGAATTATTGAATGCGTTTAATTCTCTTGATCTTAATGTTTATAATGTAAGGAATCAAGGTTATGATAATGGTTCTAATATAAAGGGAAAACAACAGGAGTTCAAAAGCGATTTCTTGAAATAAATCCAAGAGCATTATATATGTCATATGCTTATCATACTCTTAATCTTACTCTTAGTGATATAACACATTCTTGTGTTAAAGCTGTTTCACTTTTTAGAGCTGTGCAACGTATATATGCATTATTTTCAAGTTCTCCTAAAAGGTGGAAGGTTTTACTTGATAATGTTTTAGGCTTAACCATGAAATTAATGTTTAACACTCGTTGGGAGAGTCGAATAAAAAATGTTAAAGCTGTTATATTTCAAGCTTTTTAAATAAGACTGGCTTTGATGGAATTATTTAGATATTGTGATTATGCTAAGTCAAAGAGTGAAGCGGAAAGTTTGGTTATTGTACTTGAGAGTTTTGAGTTTTTACTTAGTATGGTTATTTGGTATGATATTTTATTCATTATTAACATGGTGAGCAAAAAGCTACAGTCTAAATCTATGTGCATTGAAGCTACTATAAAGCAATTGGAAGGTGTGATGGTATTTTTCTATAAATACAAAGATGAAGGGTTTAGCTCTAGTATAAATATTGCCAAAAGTCTTACACATGAGATAAATGTAGAGCCTACATTTCCAGCTAGACATTGTTTTATTAGGAAAAGACAATTTGATGAAATTGATCACGATGAAGAAATACAATCAACTAAGGATTTTTTTTAGAGTTAATTACTTTCTTGTTGTTATATTGAAGCATAGATTTGAACAATTAACGATATTTGAAAATATTTTTGGATTCTTATTTGATTGAAAGAAGTTGAGGTCGTTAGATGATAACTAATTAAGGGAATGTTGCACTAATTTTACAACAAATTTTGCTCATGATAATGTCAGATGTGAATTTAAATGATCTTTTTCTTTTGAATTAAAAGTGTTGCAAATGACTTTATCAAATGAGTTAATGCCATCAATTGAAATTTTAAAATTTATTAAAGCTGTAGATTATTATCTAAATGTTTCAATAGCTTATCAAATTTTATTGACTATACTTATGACTATAGCATCAGCTGAGAGAAGTTTTTCAAAGTTAAAATTATTGAAAACCTACTTGAGGTCATCAATGTTACAAGAAAGGTTGAATGGTTTAGCTATTTTATGTATTAAGAAGGATATATTGGATAATATTGATCTTGATAATATTATTAATGATTTTACATCTAGAAATGCACAGAGAATTTTTTTCATAAATCATAATCATCTGTGTGTTTGTTTATGCAATTCTCTTAGTATTTTGTAGTCTAATATTGTTGTTCAATTGATGCCATTATTATTTTTAGTAATTTTATTGTTAAAGACATTTGTAAGATATTATTAGCTGATATTATGATCATTTAATATTTTGTTGAATATGTGGACTTATAAATTGAGTCACTTATGTATAGATATTAAATTTTAATAAATAAAAATATACTTTTAAAATTTACATGTTTACATATTGTCAATTTATTAAGGTCTTTTTTTACTTTACCCAGGGCCTATAAAGCATTAGGAATGACCCTAGATGCATGCTTGAGATGTATTCATGGATAGTCATTTAACTTTTAACATGTCACTCCTATGTGATGATCTTTGTCACGATAAGAGCAATGTAACAGCTCATAACTAGATGAATAAGAAATAAAAGAAAAATCCAGATTTATGTGGAATAGCAAGGGCTATTAGATCATCTTTTCAAACAAGCATGGTTTAAGTTTCCATTTATCTTACGTGTAGTACCTAGATTTGTTGCTTGTCCTCTTAAACAAAAGAAGTTACAAAACAATGGATTCATTAAGAGGATGTGACTTGGAATAGCACTATATGACTCATTCAGCTTGATAAGAAATCATATTATTAATTTACATCATTTATTTTATTGCACAAGTATAGACATCATCATTGTAAGAGCCTAACTCATCGTATAATTTTTAATCTTTGCGTAATGAGCGACAATAATCATTTGATCCTAAGCTAGACAAGCAACATCCCTTTCAATCTAAAAAGTATTTTATCACCTTGAAACTATGCACACTAATAAATATGGACCTTTTGACACTCCATCCATTAGTAGAGAAAAGTATTTTATCACTTTTATAAATGATTTTTCACATCATGGATATGTCTATTTACTTGGTAAAAATCTCAAGTTTTAAATTCCCTCGTGGTGTTTGTAAAGGTGGTTAAATGACAACTAGACAAAAAAGTGAAAATTGTAAGGTTTGGTAAAGGTAGTGAATATTACTAAAAATATGATAAATTAAGACAATGTCCAAGTCTATTTGCAAAGTTTCTTGAGAAATATAACAATATGCATAGTATACTAGGCCAAAAATACCTTAACAAAATGGTATGGCAAAAAGACACAATAAGACATTAATAGATATAGTTAGCAGTACGAAAAATTATTCCTTATTACCCAAAATCTTGTGGACCCATGAACATGAAACTGCTATGTATTTACTGAATAGGATTCCTAGTTAGCAGTCCTTAAATATCCTTTTGAGTTATAAACCAAAAGGAAATATAATATGAGGCATTTACACTTTTAGGTTGCCCAATAGAAGCAGGAGTTTATAATCCATATAAAAATAAAATATACTTTTAACAGTTAGTAGTTGACTTATTCTTTAACTAGAGAAATTTAAAGGGTGTAGGTTTTATTATACAGACCATAGTCCATGAATTGTTGAAGCTTAGTTTATTAAAGATGTTGAAGTTAGTGGGAGTGTTAAAAAATGTATTGAGGATATTAGTAAAATAAGGTTTAATGTTCCACTGCCCTTAAATGTCTCAATATCCACATCTATACCAGATGTTGTCCCAATATTGGAAGAACAAAATAATCATAGTTAACATTTGGATGAAGTAGCACCTTATAAAGAAACTAATTTACAACTAATCGATATAAGTGAACCATATGGAATAACTTTAAATAAACTTGTAAGAAGAAGGAGATTAATTATTTATGATGACTTTGGGGTTTATTTGAAAGATTTAGAATTTGATTATAACACTAAAAAGGATTTAATTTCATTTTCACAACCCATAGTAAGTGACAAGTCTAATAAATGGATTGATGCCTTAAAAGATAAGTTAAATTAAATATGAAAAAGCAATGCATAAGACCTTGTTAATTTTCCATAAGGATCTAAACGAGTCAGAAGCAAATGGGTCTTTAAAAATAATAGTGACTTGAATAGCAATATTAAATGATATAAACCTAGATTTGTTGCTAAAGGTTATACTAAAAAAGATGAAACTAATTATAAGGATAATTTTTTACCTACCTCAAAGAAAGACTCATTGAGAATAATTATGGAATTAGTGGTTCAATTTAATTTAGAGCTACATCAAATGGATGCGAAAATTGTCATTCTAAATGGAGATCTTAAGGATAAAGTTACTAACCTAAAGGTTTTTATAGTAGGATGGGATCACATAGTGTGTAAACCTAAGAAATTCAATAAACAGACTTAAATAAGCTTCTTGAAAATGATATATTAAGTTTAATAATACTATAGCATCTTTTGGTTTTCAAGAAAATATTGTTAGTTGTTGTGTCTATAATAAGATTAGTGGAAGTAATTTTTTATTTATTATTCTATATGTTGATAATATTTTAGTTACTACTAATGATTTGTATATATTGTATAAGACTAAATATTTTCTCTTTAAGAAAAATGAAATATATGGGAAAGGGATCTTATGAGGTATGAATTGTAATATTTTGAAATAGATCAGAAGTAATGGCAAGATTATCTCAGGAAAAACTATATTGAAAGAATTATTTAAAGATTTAATATGAACAATTGTTTAAGGATTCTCCCAATATAAAAAGGGGATAACTTTAGTCTCATGTAATGTCTAAATAATGAAGTCAGTTGTTCATTTCCCTTCACAAGGCACATGTATACAACATATAAAGGATGTTCTAAGAAATATGGAATCTTTCCCCATTGAATAGCTCTTATTACTAGCCTATTCAATAATTTCACATCATTGCCTCACCTGACGTGTTACATAAAGTAACTGTAGAATTCTTGATGAATGAGTTTAGGAGAAAAGGTATTGAAAGAATAAGTAAGGCATTGATTCTAATAATAAGTGATAAAAAAAGCAAAGTTAATTTGAGGAGCCATTTAGTCTATCCTTAGTTTTTAGTTTAGTTTTATTACTTTCCATAAGATAAAGGGTGCTTTAGGAACTAAGGAAATTTTCCAATCAAATTTGACCAAATGACCTTGTGAAATTGAGGTCTATAAATCTCCATACATGACTTATTAATAAAGTTATTGGAATTATACCACATCTAAATTTTTCTGTTTGACATCTCAAGGTTTTAATTGTAATTTGGTAAATTTGCCTTAATGACTAATAATCCCTTAAATTACAAGACTAGAATTCCCCATTAACAATCTCCTCCACCTTAGCATTAAGAGGAATCCTAGTACAGAGAACGCTCAATTTTTATATCAAATAGAGTGGTCCCAAGTTACACTAAAAATCAAACCAGAACCAAATGTCTTTACCATCTTTATAAAAAATTTTAAGGAAGAAGTTAAGTAACTCCCTTTACCTTAATATTTGCACCATGGATCAAAAACACTCTTTACTTATTTTTAAATAAAAAAAAACTTGTATTGGAAAGGTTACATATGTACACCCATTTGACTAAATTGCCTCCTTGTCATTGAATAACCTCTAAACTCTTTTAGTAAGCAACATTTCGTTCAGTACGCTAATAGAAATAAGGCTTGATCCCCCTTCTTACTTCGAGCAATATAGATCATACCATTTCACCTTCGAGCCATCATAGTACTAGCATCACTTGACTAAAATAAATTCTTCATCAATCTTTCAATGATATAATTATTTTTGGGATATTTAATGGATATACATGTTAGAAATTATTAAGAATATTAGCTGTAATCTTCTTACATAAGAGAGATACTAATTTTGCAACTAGCGATATAATGTTTAAATATTCTAATAGAGGTAGACAATCCTTGAATGTTAGTTTTTAATAGTTATTAGAATTCTAAGTTATATGAAAGGAGCTTGTTAAAATTGAAGTCATGTATTCCAGCTAAATTTTTAAAAAATACTCTTATCTAAATTAACTTTTAACTCTAACATCTTGGAAAATGTAGAAAGAGAATTAATAAGTAATTCAAAGGAATCTTGGTTTTCTTTACAGAGTATTAACAAATCATCTCCATAAGCCAACTTATATATATGTAGCTTCTTACACTTATAATGATAATGGAATGAATTATTGACCTTAATATTTTATTATATCATTCTGGTGAGGATTTCTACCACTAGGATAAACAAGTATAGGGAAATAGGGTCCCCTTAACTAATACCCTTGGCTCTATTGAACAATATAGTAGGTTCCCTATTACTAAAATACTGAACAAAATGGAAGTAATACATGCTTGAATCCACTCAATGAAAGTTTATGGAAAGGCAAAAACATATAAGTAATTGATGATAAACTTCCAATCCTTAGTGTTAAATGCTTTGGAAAAAGTCAACCTTTAAAAATAACTTTTAGTAGAAACTTTAACATTATAATCTTTGAAGAATCCGTGAGTTAGGAAGATATTATCTCCAATTTTTTTACCTTGAAAGCATTTTGATAAGAGATAATGATAGGCTTTAAGATTGCCTTCAATATTTACGTTGACAACTTGGGAATCACCTTATAAATGGTATTATAGTATGAAATTGGATGAAATTCATTCAAAGAGTTAAGACTTCTCATTTTCAATATAACGCAAATAAAGAGCTTGTTTATCTCCTTAAGCAATTTTCTACTTTTAAAGAATTCTTGAACAACTTCAACAAATAAATCACCTATAATTGACTATGTTTTCTTAAAGAATGAGGCATGAAACCCATCAAGACTAGGTGATTTGTTAGGATTGAGGCTAAAAAAATAGAACTAATATCCGAGGAGGAAAAGTTTATGGTAAGAATATCCCTCACATTAATATCTAAACCAGAACTAGCTACCAACCTCAACACTTGGGAAGAAGATTTATAAAAAGACTCACCAAAAAGATATTTGAAATTATTGTAAATGATTGCCTTGGTTAAGAACTAGCCAATACATATGTTACCATCCTTATCAAAAAGAGAATTAATCTTGTTGCTATTTTTGCAAGATAAAATTTAGTTATAGAAGAACATAGTATTATTGTCTTCATCTTTAAGCAAATTATCCCTAACCTTTTACTTTATCTTTCAGTTACGTAGATTTAAACTATATGAATAGTTATTAAAAGCAAGTTGCTCTGACTCCTTGATGACAAATTGGAAGGATCTTTATAGCTTTCATCTTGCCAATACCTAAGCTTCTCCTTCAAGACTCTGATCTGAGCTAAAGAATCAAGAGATACATATATGTGGAAAGCTTTGAGTTCCTCTTTGCCAGCTCTTTGCTTAACTACTATCTAAAAAGTTTTATAACCTCTTGCTTACTTTTTCATACCATACCTTACAACTCCTTTATAGTCCTTCTATTTGAGCAAGTAATTATAAAAGTGAAATGAAGCTTTGTTAGTAGGAAGACCTCATTAGGCAAGTGATCCAAAAATACTAGGGCACCAAAATTGGCAAAAGTAATTGGAAATTTGCTTAATCATATCGTGCTCACCAATTCCTTGTCAAATTTTATCCTAATAATCTATTCAATATATTGTTTATTAGATAAAATGAAAAAAACTGTCCTACAAACTTCAAGTCTAAAAATGCCTAATTGATTAATAGCCAAACAAAGCTTATTAGTAAGGTAATTTTAAGCTAGTCTACTTCCATCAACCTCCCAGAAGTGTATGATAGCCAAGGATCATGAGTGCTAACTTGTAAGGACTTCAAGTCATTATGTAATGGTGCCCTCTGAAATACAAGATTAGTTTCATAAATAATGGAGATAAAAAAGGGAAAAGGGACCCAATTAAAGAACAAGTTAATTGAACATAGCTAAAATTACATAAACTAGAAACTTGAATAAGAGTAGGTTGGTAAGAAACTACAATTCTCCTATTATGATAGAGAGAACGGTTGGAGAAATAACTTCATTTATTTTAAAAAATACAAGCAATCTTTAAGCTTTCTATCTTTGATTCTATTCTCTAAAAAGCCCAACAAGATATTTTTTTACAGCACCAAATCCCTGACGGCTTATTGTTTATGAAGACTATTGAGTCTCTTTATATTACAGGCTAGAAGACACATACCTTAAAAAGGATAGGAAGAAGAGACCAACTAAAGCTTCCTTTTGCTTGTCTTTCTAATCGACTTTCTCTTTATCCTTACAACAGAAACCTATACAAAATCTGCATCAAATGGCTTATTTTATCTATCAACTTAGGATAGTCATTTCCACTTTTGTATTTTGCTTCAATCCATTAAATAAGTGTTAACTATGTATATTATAATGATGTTCCATAATGAATTTCTTTGAATTCACTTCCATGTTACTATTAATAAGTAGAGTTTCCAAGGAATTATTCCCTTGGGACTTATTGACCTAAGTCATTCTCTTCCTTATTATGAAAAATCACTTAGCCTAGATTATTATCATTGAATGTAGCATAAGCTTGCGTTTTTAGAGAAAGGTGATCAAGCATAAAGGATCATTCTATATTCCTATCAACTCAGCATATTCTCTAGTTGTAGAGGTTCTCGCAATAGGATTCCATTGCCCAAAATTATCTTTTGCAGGCTTCCAGGAGTAGGTAAGTTGTATTTTTGAAGCAACTAACTTGCCACACTTCGAATGCTGCATAATATCAAGTGACTACGAAATGTCCTCATCCCTCCTGATTTCTAAGCAAACTCTAATTTACCTATCTTTCCGACCTTTTAGTTTGAAAATCAAGACACACAGGTCTCTATGAGGAGCTTGCCAAGTAGTTTAATCCAAAGTTCATTTGATATTCTAGTGGAAAATTATGGATATTAACCTACAGGTAAACAACTTCAATTTTGCTCCTATCAAAGCTCATTCCAAGTCACCATTTTTGCAAAAGTAATGTCTTACCTACCATATGCATGTGCTCAAGGATACTTAATAAGTTCACCTTATTGGAGAATTTGAATATGAATGAGTTGTCTTCTATAAGCAAATTCTTTTCATTTAAGTTTTTCCTACTTAAACATAACCCAAATTTATACTTGAGTAAAAGAAGGATGCTTTTCCAAGAAGCAATCAACTAGTGAAGAAGACTAACAAGCCACACCTACTTGAAGAATATCTAAAGGAGGAGAGATAGTCTCATCAGACTTAGCAGAGGAATATAAGGTACGAGTTTTTTTGACTTAAGGCTTAACAATCTCACTTTAGGATTTAGAAGAAGGTAGAGGGGATGAAACCATGATTGAAGGTCCAAATTTAAGGTTCGCCAAGTTATAGGGTAACAAAGGAAACTTCTCCAAAGAGTCATAGGAGGGAGGAATAGAGATTTTTAAAGCAATAATGGGGTTAAAAATATGAACAGATTATAAAGTTAACTAGAAGGAAGCTATAATATCCTTAAAAGAATTGTCAAAGATGGAAGCTAGTTCTAGGGACTTCCTTATAAGGAAAGAGTCCTAGATTGGGAGGCATAAGAAAGCTTTCTCGTAAGAAAATTAACTAAAATCAAAATTTTAAAAAATACAATTAAGGAGTAAAAGGGTAAAAGGCTAGAGAGATGTCATATAACACATACCCTTTCTATGAAATTAAAGAACACTCGATACTTAATACATGATTTATTATGTTAAGGTAAATTATGAAGAAATTAAGAGATTCATTTATACAAGCTTAATGTTTGTACTATTAAAATAAAGTTCAAAATATTAAGCAAAGTGGGAGACTGTTATAATATGGCCCAGTTAGTCATATATATATATATATATATATATATATATATATGAATAATAATATTAATATAATTAAAGAGCCCTAATTTGTCCATATTTCCTATTTAGTAGTGGAGCAAATCTCAGTCGTTTATTTGGTTATTTGATGAACATACTATATTAAAAGTTATAGATATATAAATTGATCCTCTCTCTACTTATTAAAGTTATAGAAAGTTTATCCCATCAAGTTCTTTATAGCAAAAAGTGGGTTAAGAAAAAAATACCTATTTTAATAAAGAAATTAATAGAGTTTCTTGATTTCTCTATAATAATGACATCTTCCACATCAGATATATAATATTATGCCCTGATTAGTATTGATAATTATTTATTCATGATCATAATATTATGAATGTAAATTTCAATTTTATATTATGAAGATTATGCTTTTCAGTATAGTCTCCTGGTTTAATTATATCATATGACACTTTGAAAGTTCCATCAATGGCACCCAATTTGGATTTGGAATTTAAAGAAATGACTATAACTTTGCACTGAGTCAAGTAGTTGTCTCTAGTAAGGGACTTAGAAATAATAATTATTCTAGGATGATTACAATGGTAAAGAAAATGGGAATTGACACTATCTAACTTACCTCCATCTAATTGTTTCTTGTTATTTATGACAATAAGAATCCATAATAAGCAAAGGTATCATCCTTAGCACTAATAATATGAAAAGAAGATGAAGAAAATAAAATTTTCCTTAATTATGTTTTGCTAACAATATGCAAACATATATACAATGTTGGGCCCCAAACTTTTAGTGAAAATTAGAAATATGATAATGAAATAAAATGAGTGTTTTTGTATATGAATTGTATTATAGATGTATTTGTGCCCTAAGAAAATTGATGAGAAAAGAATCGATGGGTTTTGATGACTTTGATATTTGAGTAGATTTGTATGGGTTATGAAAGTTAAA
>JAOSBK010032449.1:0-28160 GCA_027568895.1 Erythroxylum shatona | reverse complement strand
ATTTCTATTTTAATCATTGATTTATTGATTTATAAACTAAGGGGGAGACACCTAACCATCAAGACAAGGGAAACCTTTATCAAGTTTTATGTCTTTCAAATTTCTTGTCAATTTCTAAATATTTTATTATTATCAAAACATAAAGGGATTTAATTTGTCAACCACCATTGGTCCAACAAAAAGTACTCACCATATTCCATTCATAGTTCTACTCAATGACACAAACGAATGAGTAGAATCTGGATCAATCAAGACAATAACATCTTCAGCAAATAATTTAATCATACTAGTTATGACTTCTGGAGCTGTCTTTGCATCCTCCTTCGTCATAGCAAACACTCTAGCTAGTACTTGGCCCCTTGGTCTCCCTTGAGGGTTCACTTTCCTAGCTACATCAGAACTTCTACTGCCCACTTCTGTTACTATCCTATATCCCACTGTCTCGGCCCTTTTTGAAGCTTGCATCTAACTTCTCTCATGTTTCAGATTTTGAGGGCACTCTCTTGCCATATGTCCTTTTTTCCCGCAATTGAAGCATGCTCCAGTCAGTCGATAACATTCTCCTTTGTGAAACCTTCCGCAGTGTTCACATTTGGGAATGAGTGGCTTATCCCCATCTCCCCTCCTGTTTCCTCCAGCCGGTGAGGCTTGGTGCGAGACAATTTTCATCTTTCTAGGCCTGCTTGCTCCACTACTCCTCTCCTTAGACTGTGTAGGGAAAGTCCTGGCACTCCTCTCTAACATAAGAGCACTGCCTCCCCTCTTAAGCTATTCTTTTCCTTTTCTCTTTCTGTTTACCACACTCTTGATGTTCTCCACATTTTCCACTCTCAATGCTACTTTAACCAGCTGTTGTAAGTTACATAAATTCTGCACCACCACTTTTTCTCTGAAGGCCAAGTGTAGTTCCGCTTCAAATCTTCGGCTCCTAGCCACTTCGCTCATCATTAATTCAGTTGCATATCAGGCCAATTGTGTGAATTGGCATTCATATTCGTTCGCTGTCATCTCCCTCTAGGTGAGGCTCAAAAACTCTCTCTACTTTTGCTGGATGTACACTTCAGACAAGTACTTCTTATAAACAATCAGGAAGTCCTTCTATGTCAACACCAGTGGCTTCATCTGACTTCCTGAGATACTCTCCCGCCAATGCAGAGCATCCCCTTGTAGCAAACTCACAACATATTCAACTTTCTCCTCATCTTCACAATCCACCTGCTCCAATATCCTTTTATTATTCCTTAACGAGGTCTCAACTTCTTCAAGATCAGTGGTTCCATAGAAGTCCACTGCTCCATAGTTTCTCAACTTATCGAACTGCTTCCCCTTTTTAGCTGGGGCTAGAGCAGAAGATTACGACATATGTCCCATAGACTAGACAAACGCCTGAGTGAAGCTTGGAACAATCTCGGATCCAAGGTAGGCGCTTGCTCCTGTGGAACAGGCGACTCCTGAGTCTGTGATCAAGAGGGCCCACTACCTTGTCCTACAGAAGCCTCAGCATGTCCTGGGACTATAGACTCATCCGTGCCCTCCTCTCTAAGTGGAGGGTCAGGTGCAACCGATCCTTACAAAATGCCTTGTGTCCTTCTACAAGGTGGCATTTTACTCCTTCAATAGAAACACTAACAATAAGCATACATTTTATTTCAATCTTATTTTCCTACATGTGTGCATGATATCCATGTCATTTAATGCAAACAATCAACTTAACAATGCAAACAATTAATCACATAGCACACAATTCATCCTACCAAGAACTATGAGCCTATGAAAAACCTAAGCTCTGATAGTACTAGATGTTAGACCTCGTCTCGGGAGCCCAACTATCGATCCGAAGTCATAAGCGTAAGTGGAATATCCCGTAGGGTTATTTCAATGAGCCCTCACTTCCTTTCCATCACTCTTTTTGGATTCAATACCAAAGGTTATCAATTTTTTTTGGAAAGGAAGAACAATATGTAAGGAATCTATTGCTTTAAGAATCACTTCATTTGGAGGTCGGATGACGAAGTTATGGCTAAAAGAATACAACATGTTTATGTCCTTAATCATTTTATACCTGTCTTGGCGCATTTGTCAAAAACTTTTGCTACAGATGTTTGATTGATGTCATTTTTGGATTGTTTGAAAGCAAACTTCTAGATCTACAATTTTCATGAAGAACTTGAAGTGAGCTTCTACTGCTAAAATAGCTAAAATCGTGATTTACTATAGCTGTCCTGTGAATGTCCCTTTAACGGACATCCATGTCCGTTTAACGGACATAGACTGGCTTGGGAGCCATTTTTCTCCTGAGAAGGTCCGTTAAACAGACATTGGCAAGGAAGGGGGTCCTTTTTCACTCGAGAAGGTCTGTTAAATGGACATTGAGGTTCCACAAACTCCTCTAATGCCTCTCCAATGCTTCCAACATCCTTTCTAACACCATAATCACTCCTAATCTCCCCAAATCCAACACTTCTAGTATAAAACCACTTCATATCTATTTCACTACTACATACATCCCATTAAAACATGAATCTCAACTCCAAAATTTTCATCACAAACAATCTTTCCAATCTCCAACATGCTATTCTAACACTAACAACAATTGGCAATCTTAACAAAAGAATATGCACATCCATCATACTCAAACTTAAAATAATATAATCATACAAAGAGGAACTTCTCAAATTCTCACTCTCATTTCTAAACAAAATGAATGTTTGACAAGCTTTACTTACATATCAACATACCCATCAAACTTAATACAAAATACAAAAGGATGCTCATGTTTGATATGCCTATAAAGCTAGCCAAATTAGTCACTAACTTAGTACAAAAGATTTTTAACTATCTTGGAGTATCCGAATGCCTTGCAAAGATCTCTAATCTTCCCGTTCTACACCTGAACAGAGAAAATGATGGATTGAGCTATACAGCTTAGTGGCTAAGATATTTATAGTCATTGGCAATGAGCCACACAGTCCAACATATATATAAACGTTCATATAGGTATACTCTTCTTATCTTAATATAGCAATAAAAGTTCCACATTTACAATTCCAATTCACATTTCATCATTCAATATCACATAGAACATATTGGATGTAATTTAACATCAAAGCATAACACTCAAATCACCTCATAACTTAACACATTAAAATGCAAATGCACAAACAATTGGCTCAAGGGTTATGTGGAACAAAACAGAGAAACCAAAGTTTACCCCTGAACGAAACGAGTCCACTTTTCAAATCTCATGGGCCATAAGCGAGCAGCCAAGAGAAGGCTTTATGTCAACGTGCACGTGACTACGAAACGGTTCCTCTCTCGTCCAAACACAATCAAAGCCCATGCTCAATTCAATCATTCACAATTTCATATTCTCGTGCTTTTTCTTCTTTCCATTCAAATCAAAATGCTATGACACAATTCAATGGCATAACATGATCATACTCACAATTTAACCATATCAAAATGTCATACATCTTTCAATCCATAACATAACATAAAACGCATCATAGCAATTCACAATTTATCAATTCAAGCATATATATACACACATATGCACATTGCCCATTTACATAATAACCATAAATATTTTACCCACCTTATAACTCTTGAAAGTCCAAACTCAAATTGGCCCTTCCTCTTGCTCTTGGGTAGGTTATTCTTGATTTCCTAACACGACCAAAATTCTCATTCAATCCCAATTCAAATGGAAATCTCCCAAATTTCTATAATCACAACAAAATGAAATTAACACAAATCAAGCTCAAACTTAACCTACCTATAGTCCATCTAGGTTAGAAAACCCAAAACCTAGCTTAGAAACCCTAAGATCAAATGGGTCTCTCAATCATCTTCTTCCTCCAATCATTCCTAACGCAAAACCCCTTTCTCTCTCTAAAACTCCTTCATTCTCAACACAACTCATCTCTTTGATAAAGCAAGAAGAAAAAAGATGGACTTACCTTGACAAATGTCCTTCCTTCTTCTTCTTCCCACGATTTCTTCTTCCTTCTTCTTCTTTCTCCATGATTTTTCTCTCTTCTCTTCTTCTTTCACGCTTTTTTCTTCTCTCTTCTCTTAGCTTCCACGACACCTTCCTCTCCTTTTCTAATTTTAAGACACAATCTTAGCTTATTCTTCCAATTATACCCCTCACTTACTTGGCCTTTCCTAATCTACACCTCTTTCATTTATTTCCTTTACTAACTCCTTAAGCTAACTTAATTCTAACTAAGTCCTAATCTTTCCATCAAATTTTCAATCTTTATTCATACCTACTAAATTAATGACCCAATTATAAAAATAAATAATTAAACCAACAAACAAACATAAATAAATAATTAAGCAAATAATAAGTAATTTAGCAAAATCAGGATCCAACATTGTGTAACTGAAATTTAACGCATAAGGGTTTTTGAAGCTAGCACATGCATAGACATGGGCATCCATTATCAACAATACCTTCTCACAATTCAACATGAGTGTGTTGCCATCTTACATAGAAGTGTAGCATAAGAAATACTCAATGCACCTCTAAGCTCTCCAACACGGCCATATTCACTATCCTACATTCCATAACTCACTTAAAATAGCTCCAAACTTGTTACAATTCATTTATTTTTGCTCTAAATGATTGAACTAGACCTAAAAAAATAGAACTACTTAAGTATCAAAATCAATAAAAGTACTCTAAAACAAGAAAAATGTAATAAATATGGGACTAAAAATATGACTAAATCACCACTTATTAACTTTCTCATACTTAAGTGTTTGCTTGTCTTCAAACACATAATAATTTCAATTCATCATTTCTTCTTAATATCCTCCTCCTCTTTATATCAACATATCTATTCACACATTAAATTTCATACCCTAAGAATCAAATCAAAATACAATTGGAATTAAACAATCATAAAATAAAATTTTCACAGGCCAATAACATAAATGAAATTTTGATAACTTTTAGAAATCAAATGTGACAAAATTTGTCACCCTCATAGTAAATATTCACTCAAAGAGCTTAGGGTGAATATAAAAAAATCTCAAATCAATGCATAGATGGATTTTTAAGTATAAGCTTGCTAACATATCATATTTCCAACATTGTACAATAAACTAGAGGCAAAAATCAAAAGGTTGTTAGGTGGGATAAGGTAAAGGATAGATTTTAGGTCAATCAATATGAAGGAAATTGTATAACCAATACCATACAAGAATTAGATTCAACCAATCCAAATCTCCACATATAATGTAAATAAAGTGCAAAATATATAAGGTGTCTTTCTCTTTCTCCTTCTTATAATTTCAACTTCTTAAAATACATTTTTCTTCTTTTTCTCAATGAGAAGGAGAATATACGAGTTATTGATAAGTAACATAGAAGAAGATATATCATCAAGTACATAATCCCATACCTTTCCTCATTCTTCATACTTTTTAATCAAATCAAATACTTATACAATTAAAAAATACAATCCTTAAAGGTATAAAAATAAATATAAGGATAAAAATGCTTATTATCTTATATAATAGGTAAAATAATCCAAAGAAAAGGTTAAGGCTCAAAATTGGTTATACCTAAGAGATAAAAATAGGATATAGTAGAATTAAGTCTAAGAGCTTATATCATCTTAGTGCCTCTAATTTAAAAATTATGGTATCAAAATGTGTAATAAAAGCAAGTTTTAGAATCATCTATTACATATGAAATTTATATAATAAAGGAAAATAAAGCATAATACAATGATAATAAATGCTTTTAGGCTCCAAACCTCAATTTAGAGTGAATCTAAGCACTTTTGTCCAAATAAATAAAAAAAATTAATTTATATTGTAACATGTAAAAATCCATCAAAAAATATTTTTTTTTGCCTTTCATGTTCTAACTTAAACTTCTAGTAAATTTGCAATGTGAGGGTTTGGATCCTCATCTTGCAGTCCATCAAATTACATGAACTATTGCAACATTTGTATAACATTCAGTTTAATCTCGAACTTATTGGCTATAATAGTTGTTTTAATGATATTAGACTCAATTATATGAAGTGATGGCCTTGTATACTTGGACATGGTTCTTTGTTGTTTCGTAATGTCTTCTGTTTTTGTGCTCTAAAAATTACGCTTATGCTCTTCTTATCTTTTTATAAGTCTTATTGAGATATTTTAAAGTGATGTCCTTTAAATTTAAGGATCTCCCTTAACCAATTTTGACAAATTGCTTCAGGTCACAAATAAATCCCACTCCTAAAAAACCATTGAAAAAGGAATATTAATAATCAAAAATAAAATATCAACGAAAGTAGAATGAATACAAAGAAAATAAATGGTCAAATTAATAACAATTAAGCTTTCCTAATATCTTATTTCTTGGTAATAATGCTAAAAACTTGGTTGAATTAATGTAATATATATAATTAACTCTTTTAATTTATAGATTGTTTAAGGCAATTGCACTTATCATTTTATAGTATAGGGCTCAAAGTTCCAAATGTCAATCCTATAAAGAGTATGAGTGTTGGTAATGACTCTTTTCCAATTTATCTACCATATAATTAAGGTGAATGTGATAAATCATATTTAAATTAAAAGAAAATAAGCTGAAAATAAATCAACACAATTAAAGAAATTGAGGTAGCTAAAGAATGAAAATCAACACATAAAATGATGGTAATGGGAATTTGAATCCCTCCTAAGATTTCTCATGTAATAATGATTTCACTAACCAATTTATTTTAAAATTCAATGGACTGTAAAAATTCCTAAATGATGCTAATATTTTTCTTAAGATTATTAAGATATAATTCTAGGTTGATTAATTGAAATCTCTTTCTCATTAAAGCCCCTATAATTGTATTATTCAGTTTAAGAATTCGCTATTAGGTTTGACTTTAATCTAGAGTACTTTTTATTGACCTATCTCTAAGTTTGAATGAAACTTCTTTCAATTATACTAGATACATTTATGAATTGGACTTATCAATCTCAATTACATGAATCACATGGAAAGTAATATGTTGGAAATATTAATTCAAGGATAATAAAAGAACACATAACTAAATCTCAATAAAATTAAAAAGTACCATAAGATTCATCCTAGGGTTCATCTAGCTTATTATAATTAAACATCAAAACTAAAGAAAAGTGGGAAATCTTGGAAAACATTGACGGAATCCTTCAAATCACCAAAAGCTTCACTCTTGATTGATGAAAATCCACTCCAAAGGGTTTCTCTTAATTTTTTTCCTTCTTCCATCAAGCATTTTAAGGATTTTTATGTGTGTATTCTCTATCTACTCCCTTTACACCTTAATCGTCTCTTTTTGAAAGTTTAAATCACTTAAAAATTTTATAACGTGATTAATACATAAACCATAATAAAGTATGAATGATAATTTATACCTTATTGGTGAAGCTTGAACATAAAACTATCTCATTTCACTCAAACTATTTTTGAAATTGGCTCATCACAATCAACATAAAAACACAAAAGTCTAACCTTTAATAGTATCTATAGAATATGTTAAGAGAACTCTATAACTATGTAAAGATAGTTCAGCAAGAAGTACTACCCCCCTTGGAGCCTAAGCCTATTTATATAAAACTTGGACTATTTATTAATTTAATTGATTTTTAAAATTTTAACTAGAATTACAATTAATTCAAATTAAATATCAGTTATGACTAAATAAGATACAATATCTCATATTAGTCATTATTTAATTAAATATATCATATTTAATCCTAAAATTTCTCAAAATTTTCAATCAAGTTGACTTAATTAAAGAACCTTTTCTCTCTTTAACCCATTCTTTGTGTGCGTGACACATTAAATTCTCAAATATGTTAGCAATAGATATCAATTATAACTCCAAATCATATTTTGGATTAAATAAAATTAAACTTCTATAATTCATCTTTCATTCTGTAGTTAAATAATTTATATCTATAGATCAAGATTGGTGTATAACAACGCATCATGACTATACAAATATTTAGGGACATCAAAGTGGTTTTGACTAAACTTTCTATGCATGATTTTTTGTATAATTCAATCTTTTCGTTATATAATATTTTGATTGGACGTAGGGCATGTCTACTCGATTTGATTCCAATCATGTTAGTTCTCCACCATTAGTAATTGATTTTATTGATGACATTTGTAAACCTATTTTATAGTGTGATTTCACCTTGGCTAAAGATTTCTAAATCAATACTAATTAAGAACAATAAAATTTTCTCCCTAATTAGTTTAGGGTGATGAATCCTATATTGATCACTTAATTACCTCGATATAGTTTGTAGTATATCCATTAACTGATTAAGTTATCTTTGACTAGAATAGGTCATAAGTAATAACAAAACAAAACACAACAATCCACATATGAGACACTTTATTGATCTCAAGTCAAATGATCACTTATATAATCATCACAATGAGAATTTTCATAGATATACAAGTAATATTCCAAATGGACTTCTTTTATAAGGTCAATTTAGTGAATTTGTCTCTAATAAGCACCCACACATTTAGTTAAGTATCTTTATACTTTAATCTATAAGATTGACTACTACCTTCTTAAGAAAAAAATATAACATGCTCTAGTATTTCTACAATATAATATCCAATCTTAATAAAACAATGAGTGGGAAGTATTTAAGAATAATACATAAATATATATATGAATCTTGTAATTAAGATCTCATCATAATTTCATTTGCACTGTGAATTTACCCCCATCAAATTTATCATATAAATTTGAATATGTATGATACAAAGAATCCTTTTGAGGAAATATGTCACCAAACTATAACCAATCAATCAGTTGTAGGATATAAACTAATAATTGTTTATAGAAATAATGGATGTGTTTCTTAATTAACCTTTCTAGATTTTAGTAGTTTAATTAAAAATTAAAAATAAACAGTGTTTGAAGGTGGATTTTGCAAAAGTAAGTTGAAGAATAAAATATTATTTAATAGGAAGTTAGAAAAATATAAAGAGGGTAGGAATTATAAGTTAGTCAGAAAGGATTTCAAGAATACTGCCTCTCTCTTTCCTTTTTAGGGAAGATGAAATCTCGTGGGAAAAACTAAGAGCTATAATTTAATCTTGTAAAATTTAATGATTAAAATAATTTAGCAAATAATTGAAAAAATAAATCAATGATCCTAATTTGTTAGTCAATATCAATAGTTATTATTCGGCTAGTTGCATTGTAAATATTTGTAACTTTGAAGGAATTCAAATAATTTCAAATGGATTTTCAAGAATGTGTCATATTAAGTTTGAAAATGGCAACATATGGCATATAATTATTAACGAATGAGTACTTGCTATGTGAGATAGGAAAATAGAAAAAAAGGTCTTTAAAAGGAAACATAAACTCTTAAGAGAGGTCTAAATAAGTCAAAGCATTAAGTGAAAACATTCTCAACCCGAATGCTTTTATGAGATGAGGTGCTCTTCCTTAAACATGTTTCTTCTATGAGCATCATTTCATGTTTCTTTTACTTTCATCATTTCTTGTTTTGTGTTTATTTGTTTTATTTCATAGACGTAAGTATACATGCACTTATGTAATTACTCATAAATCAGAGATAAAAATAATGAAAAATTGACTAGAAAATAAACTTGTCGATATTTATATCTATATGAGAAAAGGCAACAATGAATAATATATTGAAGATATAAGTGTGTTTGTATCTATCAATTTTTTATTATTAGTGTTGAATAATATGACTTGGAATATAGTCATGTCCCAAACCATGTTTACCTCTAGAATTTAATATGAATACATATATAAACTCAAATTAGAAAAGATTTTTGTCATTCTTTTATATTGTGAATAAGGATTAGCCATCAAGAGAAGAATGAGAACTTAAAGAGACATTAGAAGATTATTTTCAATGTAGAAGAGCATCAAAATTCTTTTCTTAAACAAATCAATATTGCAAATAGAGACCATTTATACTCTTTATCTATTTTGGCTTCTTTGTTAAATTGATTATGTTTGTTAGGTTAAATAATATGATGATAGGCTAAATGTTTCATATATCTATATAGGAAGAAACCCCAATATTTATCTTCATATGGATTGATTATATTTTATTTATAAGTTGAAAATTTGAATCTATGAAATATTTTATTATTTTTAATACTAATCAAATTGAAGATAGTAATGCAATCATATCATGATATTTTATTAGATAATAGGAGTTTAATGGATCATGGCTTAGATATTAATAAATTAATCTGATATAGTACAAACTTAATACATTCTCTTGTGATAGGGTTAAACCATAAATTTGAGATTTGTATACCTTTGAGATCTCTAGCAATTACAACAGCACTGATTTTATGCAACCATCTTTGATATGAAATTTTAATATTGGTTGACTCTATTGAGTAAGTTTTATATATAATAAAACTCTTAATACCCACAAGTCTACAAATTGTATCTTATAGTATAGAAAGGTATTGTTCCCAAGAGGATTATACAATAGTTAACAATCTGAACCTAACTTTGCAGTAATATGAAATTGAATTGAATAAAAATAAACAAGAGAAAATAAAAAATAAATGAAACAAGTAAACAATAAAATAGTTGAGTTGCTAATAAAATTGAGATTGATTAAGGTTGAATGATTAAGAACTATTCTTTCTCTATTTTGTTTCCTTAATCTTGTTAATACAATTTAAGTGATTGATCCTATATTTCCTAAGGTATTGATTACTCTCTCTCAAGATCTAATCAATTAACCCTAATTGAATATGAAAATTATAAATTTTGCAACCTCTAGATTCACAAAACGTTTCTAACATTTTCAATTAGATTTGAAGTTATCTATTAGATAATCAATTTCTCACACAAGATCTCTCTTCGAATGATTGTTAGTTTGATTATTGAGTAACTTATTAGAATACTAACTCTCATTACACAATCTAATCTGATAACTTTTGACTTACTCTTGTCAAAAGTATGAGCATGCACAATTATCCCAAACACTAGAATATGTATTGAAATCAATAATAATCAAAGTCATAAAATAAATACAAATTAAATCCTAATATGAAGTTTAGAACTCCACAAACATGTTTAAAATCTTAGAATTCCAATTACATATCAATACTAATGAAAGAAACAAGGGAAAAAATAAAAACTTTATTTGCTCCTTGATCTGGAAAGCTAGAATTTTCTAATGTTGTTCTTAATCTCTCCCACTTTAATCTAATTTGATATGTATCTGTTATGTTTTTCTTTGTGTTTTTCTTGTTCTTAAATAGTATTTTAAGGTCCTATTATTGATATAAAGGTTTTTTCAATTCATTTAGTTACAAAAATACTCCCAAATTGTTTTAAGGGTTTTCTATCACGTTTGTGACATGGAAGTCACAGTCGTGACCTACTTCATTCAACCTTCATCTTCTTCATTCTTCAATTTCTTGGTTTCCTTCACTAAAAAACACATCAAACACCTTATGACACATAAAATTAAGATCCAGTCCTTGCTCGATAATTTACACCTATCAACATCCCCACACTTAAAGCTTTCCTTGTCCTCAAGCAAAACTAAAAATACAAACCAAAAAATCACAAAACATATAATCACACATTCATCTAACAATACGATAATGGTACAATGGCTTGAAATTTAGTGGATTTAACTTAACCTCAAACACAAATCTTTCAAAATGTGCCAACTGACAAGTACTTTGAGTTAAATATAAATATCAATCAAACATTAACACCCTATTTTGACACTTATGACATTTGTAAACATGCACTAATTATTATTAATCAGTTAAAAAGGCAAACTATCACTAAGTAACATTTAATGAAAATTCTTGCTATTTTAAAATGATTAGTAGGTTTATTTGTTTTAAAACTTTTTATTTTTTGGATTTTCTTGAACGATAACGTAGTCTTTTGACACAAAGGCAAACACCTTGTTATAAATGGCTCTCTGTTACTTAACTAGATCATGTTTTTTTATTAACTTGGTTAGACCAGCATTCTATCCTTTTAAGTTGAAGACAAACATTTTGTCATGAATGTCCCCGATTACTCAATTATATTACAACTCTCAATTGGCTACCAGTTATATTATTAACCCAATATTTATTTCAAAAGGGCCAGTCTAACAATTATTTATTTACCACACTTTTGTAAACTTTAGCCTACTTCGTTTCTTTTAAGTCAATCATTCTTATGAAAGGGTACTATTAATGCTAACCAATTTAAATATATATGAACAAAATTCATAAAAAATGACATAATAAGTGTCGTATCCTAATTAACATACATATTCATTCCAAAGACACTTAAAACACAAAGTTCCTAAGTTAATATTCCTTTACAATTTAAATAACCATGTTCAGAAGCAAACTAATTCCATTCAATTCTTACCATTGACATATTCACACAATGCACACATATGAAACAAAATGTTTACACTATGTCAACCTAATCAAAAAAATAAACTCAATATAAATGCCAATTTACGAACACAAATGACGTGCAAAGCCTATACATCCCCACACTTGGATAGCACATTGTCCTCAATATGACAATGAGGAGAACAAGATAATACAAATAAAAATAAATAATAAATAATAAATACAAACTAAGAGTAACAATACTTAAGGTGTGTTGGCGATGATTGTATGAGTGATGGAATTTGAAGACACTTCATGCTATAAAATTCTAACAATCTAGTTCCTACATGATAAACATAAAAAAGTAAAAATAATGAAGTATCAACAAAATAAGCTGAAAATAAAATAAAATAAAAATGATGTAATTTTTAGGTTTCCTCCTAAGTAGCACTTAGTTAATGTCATTAGCCTAATGTGCTCTTCACATTTACACTCAACTTAGGTCAATTATGAGTGGCTTGTTTCCACCCATGTTGCCCAATTTCAATTTTGTGGCTATAAATAAGTTATATATTCCAAGATAGTCATAAGGACATAATTAATCAAATTAAGAAAACCTAGTAAGTTCAGTAATGTCCTTTATTGTAACAAACTATCAACAAAATAGGGAATAATAAAACTATAAGAACCCACATCGATTGGAGAGGAGAACAAAGTATGTCTTATAATGGTTTGGATACCTCCCCTAAAAGACGTGTTTTCCCAAGGGTGGGAGGAGCAAAATAGTGAGGGATTTGGCCCGAGGGGCCACTCAAAGTGGATAATATCTATGGGCGGGTGGTTTGGGCTATTACAAATGGTATTAGAGCCAGTACCCAAATTGTTGTGCCAGTTAGGCTGGGCCCTAAAGAGGGCTTAGCCCTAAGAGGGTGGAGAGTATGAGATCCTACATCGGTTGGAGAGGAGAATGAAGTATGCCTTATAAGGGTATAGATACCTCTCCCCCTAAGGCACATTTTCCCAAGGGTGGGAAAAGCAAAACTGTGAGGAGTTTAGCCCGAGGGAAAACCCAAAGTAGATAATATCTGTGGGCGAGTGGCCTGGGCTGCTATAAAGCTCCCTGAATCATCTATCGAATCTAGCAGTTTGTCTTCTAAGAAGGTGAACTACTTTCTTTCTTCCTTATTCACCTTTATCTCCTATTCGTCTTCTTCTTCGTGAATAGAGACTTCCTTATATGCTTTAAACTCAATCTCCACTATCATCTATTCTTCTTAATCTTGCTCCTTTAAATATTCAACTTCATCAATTCTTATAAATGAGCTACCCTCCTTCAGATTCTCTAGTACCTTATTCATGTTGAATTTCATTTGTTCATCACCAATTCGAAGGATGTGTTGTCTTTATAGACATCTACCAAAGATCTTCCAGTGTTTAAAAATGGTTTGCCAAGAATTTGTAGATAGTTTTATCCTCTTTAAAGTCTAGTATGATGAAATCCGCAAGAATTGTAAACTTTTCCACTTTTATAGGCACATCTTCGATTAAGCCCAACAGTTTCTTTATCAATTGATCTACCAACTGAATAAGCATAAAAATTGTCTTCACATCACCTAGCCCTAATTTTTTCAAAATTAACAAATGTATAAGATTTATATTTGCACCTAAGCCATATAAACATTTAGAAAACTATAATTTACCAACTACACAGGGTATAGTAAAACTCCTTATATTTTTCGATTGTGAGGGCATGTAGTTAGTGATTAAGGAGCTACAAGTTTCCATCATGAATACCATTTTGTTTTCATCCTAAGTGCCCTTGTTTGGTAAGGTTTTTCAGAGAAACTTTGCTTATGTGGGCAATGTTTCAACTCTTCCGCAAAAGATAAGTGAATTTGTAGTTTCTTCAGCTTTACCATAAACTTTTCAAATTGTATATCCAATTTGTTCTTCTAAAGTCTTTTTAGGATTCGTATTTACGATGGGTAAGGTGGAGGAGGAACATAGGGAAAATCCTCATTCTTTTCTTCATCCTTTTTTGTTTTTCTTGGTCCTCTACAAGGTAGGATTTAGTTTGTTTATCCGTTGGTTCTTCTAGATCTTTCACATTCTTAAGTGTGATAGCCTTATGGTGCTCCTTTGGAATTGTTTCTTGTATTTATTAGAAGGATTCCCACACTTCTTGTAGATAATGCATTCACCAGTTGTCCCATTTAAACCTCAAGAATATAAATGAAAGAGGCTTAGTTTTTAGCCACTTACTCGAAATGCCCTTCCATATTCATGAGCTTGTCCAAAAGCTTGTACAATTTTGAATCCTATAACTGGACTTATCATGATTTCTGATATTGTTAGATTAAGAAAAATTCAGGTGTTCCTATTACCCCGGATTGTATATGGTCAAATAAGGAAGATTACTTCCCTGACTAAATTATACTTCATTAAAGTTGAATTGCTCCATATTATTGGTTTCCTCTAGGAAGTGATAGGTTATTAATTTACATATCAATCTGGGGTATTTTTGAAGCATATTGAGTGGATATTGTTCTAATTATGGTATTTTATATTATTTTTGTAGGTTAGGAGATGTGAAGTTGTTTTCGAGAAAAGAAGCTAAAATTGTCTAAATTAGAGAAGAAAACGCACAGTAGCATAAATAAATTAGTTAGAAAATGAAGCAATATAGACCATAGTTTAAAAAAAAAAGGAAACAACACAACAATTGAAAGAAACCAAACTGTAGTAGCAAAGGAGTGAAATGCCAGTAACCAGTGGGATAGCCAAAGCAATAGCACAACAATAAGTTAGCAACAAAAAATGACACAGCCATGGAGACAATGAAGTGTTAGATGTCTTGACGTCAGTTCAGAGGGAAAATCGACGCCGACAACCTAATTAAGTATATTTCTCATTGAGCTTATTGTTCTTGCTCTCTTAGGAATTGATTATTTTATCTTGTTTTTATTGAATTGGGTATTTTGAAAAGATGATTTTAATACATTAGGGATAACACAACAAATCAATGAAATATGTTTAATTAGAGTGTAGGTCGAGATTTAACTAAAGAATCAGGTCCCTAATGCATTTATCATTTTTTATCATTTTTGCATGTTTTCTTTAATTTATTTTTATTATTTTAGTTTCATTTTATTTTCTTGTTTGCTAAACCAAAACCTCCCTCATCCTAAATACTGATTAATTTCATTTCAATAATTGTACACACACTCTCTGTGGGATTGACCTAGACTCTCCACTACTATAGTAGTAGTCTAGTTTATTTTTACTAGTGTTACAACACGCTGTCAGGAAATAATCGACTGTGATATAGTGCTCACGTCTGCATAGCTCACATCCATGATGAATTGCTTTGTATGGAGAGAAAGAGGTGTCTATTAGGCTTCTTAATTGCTTTCGAGGTTGTCGATTGTAGCTTCCAGTGTTGTCACTAAATTTGCAGTAATCATTCTTGTTGGATTTTGAAAGGTTGTTTGTTGTTTACTTTGTTTCGATGTTTATGGAAAACTATTATTTTCTATCTCTTATAACATTCGTAAATCTTTTGCACTATTGGTGATGTAATTCCTTGATGATGCACATTTAACCCTGGCCTTATAAAGTCCACAAGCGTCCTTCATTCTTTGTGATTTAATTCCCTCACCATCTTTCTTTCTTAGCCTTCTTGGCGTTTAGTTCTTCAAATTCCTCATCCATGCCTTGTGATATCCAGATTGTTGTGTCTTCTACTTAACATCCAAACTTTCTATTATTCTTTTTTTAACCTTTTGGGATTAGGCACTTCAATCAAATAAGAAAGGGTAAAATTTCTTTAAATCAAAGGAATTCAAACCATCCTAATGCTAAAATCTCTGGCAATGGTGCCACAAAATCGTTGAGCAAGTTTTATATATAATAAAACTCTCAATATCGAAAGGCATCAATCCTAAGAGGACTATGCAATAGCTAACAATCTGAACCTAACTTTGTCTAAGGTAATGAAAAATTGAATTGAATACAAATAAATAAAAGAAAGTAAAACAAATAAATAAAAAAACAACTAAACAATAAAATAGTTGAGCTGTCAATAAAATTGAGATTGGTTAAGATTGAATGCTTAGGAACTATTTTTTCCCTATTTTGTTTCCTTATTCTTGTTAATGAATTTTATGTAATTGATTATAGATTTCCTAAGATATTAATTACTCTCTCTCAAGGTCTAATAAATTAACCCTAATTGAATTTAAAAATCCAAATTTTACAACATTACGTTTCATAAAACTTTCCTAACATTTTCAATTAGATCTGAAGTTATCTATTGGATAATAAATTTCTCAGACAATATTTCTCTTCGAACGATTGTTAATTTGATAATTGACTGGCTTATTAGAGGTCACTTATGGGGGTGAGAAGCCCTTACATATGTGACTTAGCAAGTCACATGTAAGAAGGCTAGGTGTCGTTTGCTTGTTTAAACTACACTTTCTTTTACTACATAAGGAAAGGGGGTGACGACAGAAATGAGAACATTCGAGACATAACCTAGTTGACAATTTTCTCACATTTTCTCTTCAATTTTTCTTCATTCTTCAACATTGACAGTGGCGATGGAGAGGATGGCTAACAGTGAGACCTTTAAGATGGAGATGGAAGGCTAACTTTTCGATGCCAGTTCAATGGGGATATCAAATCCAAGTCACAATTAGGCTATTTCATTCTTTTATGATGTAATCTCTTTTCGAATTGTTGTGTTGATTAAGTTAGGTTTTGGACCGATGATCTTAATACCTTTTTTTATTGTTCTATTTCAAACTTATTGCTATAATGTTGAATGTAATCCATAATTTTTACATTTAATGTTTGTCAGTAGCATCTAATGATCGTGAATCATTAGGAACAACATAACTTAGGTTAGACAACCTGAATATGTGAGGTTGCCACCTATATTGGTCGTTTTGCACTTTGTAATGTTGCTACCAAATTGAATTTAGAGATCGTATCCTAAGCTATTTGGTAGTTAGGTTTGATTAACGATTGCATCTTAATTAAATACAATGTAAGGGAGAACTGGGATCAATAGAGTATTATATTAGTTTCAAATCAATAGCTCGAAGAGAGGAGTAAAGACGTTACGATGATGAATACTCTTGATCGTGTTTAGTCCGAGATTAACCCTAAAATAGACCTTACTCATACTCGACACTTTAATCATTTTCGATTGCTTATCTTAATTTGTTTTTGATAGTTTACTTTTATTTTATTTTTTAAATTACTAAAAATACAAATTCCCTTATTATATTTTTACCTACATCAGTTAATTCCATTACAGAAATTAACCAAACATTCCTTGTGGATTTGATTCCGACTCACTATAACTATAAATTTTAGTGTGCAGAGTCAGATAAATTTTGTAGTGTATTTGACACATGTTGTCAAATTTTGACGCTATTATTGAGGAGTGTGGTAGTTTAATTTTTGTATTTGATAGTTGATGTTTTGTGAATATATTTGTTTCATTTTGTTATTTATTTCTTTTAAAAGTTTATGAGTTTTAGTGTATGGTAGTTACGAGATCTCCTTATAAAAAAATTAGGCAACTTGATCGAAGGATCGAGAGAACATTACAAAGATTGCATAAGAAAGCGAGGTTAACTTTGGTTAATCAGAAATGGAATCCGAAGAGATGATGACAATTACGAGGATGTTGAGGGAGTTGGCTGCACCCGATTTAACATAAAGACCATTATGCATAACATCTTTGAATTTTTTTTGAACATGTTACATTTGAGTTAAAATCTAGATTAATTCATTTATTGCTTAACTTTTATGCTCTTGTAGGTGAGGATGCATATAAGCATCTTAAGGAGCTCGATGTGGTTTGTCTAAACATGAAGCCTCCCAGGGTGATCAACAAGCAGATCATGTTAGGAGCCCTCCCGTTCTCACTCAAGGATGCAGCGAAGGATTGGCTATTTGACTTATTGGGTGGAAGCATAAACACATAGCTAGAGATGAAGAGGCTATTCTTAGAGAAATATTTTCCAGCCTAAAAGATGGCAAGTATTCAGAAGGAGATAAATGGTATCAAGCAGCATAATAGAGAATCTCTTTATGAGTACTAGGAGAAGTTCAAGAAGTTATGTTCCAATTGTTTGCACCACAACTTACCGAAACAACTTCCTATCCAATATTTTTATGAAGGACTACTACCTATAGAGAAGAGTTTGGTTGATGTAGCGAGTGGTGGGGCATTTTGTGAGAAGACTCTCATTGAAGCTAGGATCTTATTTGAGTGCATGGTCGCGAAAACACAACAATTTCACAGTTAAAATGATGTTCGACTAGTAAACAAGATAAGTAATTCATCTATCGAACATCGTTTAGATGAAATGAGATCCTTCATGAGGCAGATTGCATTTAGACAAGCACAAGTGAAAGTGTGCGGCATATGGTCAAACACAAGCTATTCAACTGATGAGTGTCTGACATTATAAGAAGGAAATATGGAGTATGTGAATGCTACAGGAGGGAAATTCACAAATCAATACAACCCGTTGATATGGGTTTAAATGTTGATCTATTTGATCTACTACACTTAGTTATTAACACCTTTGAAATGCTTAGGATGCTCACTTTGATTTATATTTGATTTTAGGTACATTTTCGAATTGAAGGAATAAAAGTGACCTAAAAGCATGCTTATTGAAACCATCTTTTCAATTTATGTACTCTTTGTCTTCATAGAGCAAGAATAAGAAATATTGGAGCAAGTAAAGAAAGGAAAATCAAGAATGAGAAGCAAAGAAGTAGTTCATATTTGCATGGATTTTGCATGACCATCACACGTCCATTTAACTGCAACATGATATTTTATTCTAAGAGAAGTGTGGAGAATGATGGCTAAATTATGGATGGTGGATAGCTACATTTGGAGGGCTAACGCATGACAACATAATGATAGAATTTTATCATTAATTTTGTGGACTAGCGTAACAAACATAATTTTGTACAAAGCCCAATTAATTATATGTCAAGATAATTGGGATTAGGAATTATATCTCAAATGTGTCATTGGGCCTGTGTTCATGGGCTTGCTATAATGGGTAGGCTTGACCTATGTATTGCAGTGCACAGGAGGCCCTACTGCTAGCCGACCTTAAATACAGTTGCCTCATTAAGAACTATACGCGTTTTTTGCTAATTAGGTTTGGAAAAGCAGTAGAAATCCTCTACATCCTGTTACTTCGCTTCACATAAAATAACAATGGATTCAATTATTCCTCAATCTCCAGGTATTTGTCCATACAATTATTGAATATAGCATGTTGCAATCCTAGGGTTAATCAATTGTATTAATTAATTATGAAATTAATCTGTGATTTTGTGTTTTCTGATGGGATCCAGTGCATTGGTACTGATATGATTGCACCCCTCACTCACTAATGATAGAATTTTATCATTAATTTTGTGGACTATCATAATAAACATAATTTTGTACAAACTCCAATTAATTATATGTCAAGATAATTAGGCTTGGTAATTGTCGCTCAAATGTGTCATTGGGCCTGTGTTCATTGGCTTGCGATGATGGGTAGGCTTGACACATGTATTGTACTATATAGAGGCCCTGTTGCTAACTAACCTTAAATATAGTTGCCACATTAAGAAATGTACAGGTTTTTTGCTAATCAGGGTTTGGAATAGTTGTTGTCAATCCTCTGCGTCTTTGTCACTTCGCTTCACATAAAATAACAATGGATTTAGTTGTTCCCTAATTTTCAGATATTTGTCCATACAATTATTGAATATAGCACGTTGCAATCCTGGGGTTAATCAATTGTGTTGATTAATTATGAAATTAATTTGTGATTTCGTGTTTAGTTTTTCTTCAATTGGTATCAAAGCTAATTAACCCTAATTGTGACTGCTAATTTTGGGTAATTTTTAGATTAAATTTTTTCATTTTTTGTTAATTTGTTGATTTCAAAATCTATTTTGTTAATTTATGTGAAATCGTTGTTATTGTTTTTGGTCTGTTTCATTTTGGCAAATCGTGTGGTAATGTTGTTGAATTTTTCTGTTGTCTTTTTGAAACACGCAAGAACTCGTAAATGCAAACCAAAAACATTTTATTTCTGTGTTTTTTGAACTTTTTTATTAGCTTTTTTTATGAAATTGATTGATTTGATGGATCGTTAAATTCTGAATCTAATGACACCAATTTCATTGAAAACGGATCACAATTAAAGGAGTTATGGACAGTTTTCTAAATCGGGTCATGAACTGGGTCGAACGACCTGGATTGCTGCTTTTCGGGTGGAGAAGATGAAGCCTGACCTGCCAGCATCTTTCCCACATGCACTGGTGGCATGTGTAGGCACATGCAGCTTGCTCCATTGGTTGTTTTGTACTAAATTTTGTGTGTTTGCTCCATTTGCTTAGTTCTAATTTATGGTATTTTTGTGGAATTTTTTGAATAATAGAAATTTTATTCTTATCTCTCCCGATTTTTAAGATTAATAAAATATAATGTACTCTCCAAATTTTTTCTTGAAAATTTTTGTACTTGTTTATGTGATTATTTGGGCTTATGAGGTCTTGTGTACTCTTAATGTTATGAAGTTACGTACCAAAATTAATTTTGGATGTAGTTTATGCATATAATGTTATATTATATGATTACTATGGTTAATTTTGTAATTATGGTGCTAACTGGAACCTATGAGGGCAATCGTAGGAATGTTATAGTCTATTGTCATTCACTTTGTGTAATTGTGAGTTCACCTATCATGAGACCAATTACTACAAATTTCTATTGTTATGTTGTTATTGGGCATACATTAGATACTATGTTAATGATGAACTTACCATATCGATTTGTCTTTATCAATGTGATTTCTAATGTTTTGTTTAATTCATTGAATTATGTCTTTAAGTTTTCAGTATCCTATTGATATTAACTTTAGGGCAAAATTTAATGTTTTGAGTGATCTATGTTGTAATTCGGGACCCTTAGGTAGGATTGCAATTGCATGAGAACTTAACTGTGTTGTTTGCCCAATTTTGCTAGTTCTTGATACATTTGCTAAATCTCCTTTTATTATACCAATTTCCACCTTTGAATTATATGATTAAGCTAAATGGGACCAATTATGAGGACTAGCTTGAATCCTTGAATCTTTTTTTGGCCGTTTCTAATGTTGATGTTGCTCTCCTTAAGGATAAGCCTGCACAACCCACTGCTGAGACTTTCATTGCAGATAAATATGATAAGTGGGTTCATTCTAACAAGGTCTATTTGATGACTATCAATTACACAATGGAGAAGACTATTAAAGAGAACATCATAGAAACTGATAAGGCCAAAAATTATCTCAAGGCTATTAGTGAAAAATTCTAGAAGTTTGATAAGACTGAAAAATCTAATTACTTGTCTTTACTGTCTAATACCAAATATGATGGTGTGGGTGGTGTTCGTGAACATGTTATAAAGCTTGTGAACTGGTATAATAAGTTGAAGGTCATGAAAGTTGTGTTGAGGATTATCTGATCTAGCACGTGTTTGAATCTCTTCCATCTGAGTTTAATATTCTTAGGACTACTTACCATGCTTAAAAAGATGAATGGAGCATTGAAGAATTGATTTCTATTCTTATTTAAGAGGAGCATACTATGAAGAAGGGAAAGTCCCATAATATTCATCACACTTCTTATAAGACTAGTGACAAAAAGAAATTTTATAGAAACAAATAGGATAAACCAAAATTTAAGAAGAAGGGGAATGATAAACTTGCATTACCTTTTGGGCCTGGTGAGAGCTCTGGTGCTAAGCCCAAGCCTATTTTTAATGAAAGCTGCAACTTTTGTCATGAAACATAGGCAACGTGACTGTATGAAGTTTAAGAACTTGTTGGCAAAGAAGAAAGGTATACCTCAAATATTTGTTTGTTTTGAATCAAATCTAGTTAATGTTCCTCCCAATTCATAGTGGTTAGACACTGGTGCAACTATTCATGTAATGATCTCATTGTAGGAGTTCAAAAGTAGGTGGAAACCAAATAAAGGGGAGTTGATGGTGCAACTAAGAGATGGATTTAAAGTTAATATTGAGCACATAGGAGTAGTTTCCTTGAAGTTGAGTAGTGGACATGATTTGCTTTTGAAAGATACTGTTTAAGTGCCTTCTATGAGAAGGAATTTGATTTCAGTTTCTGTTTTACACAGTTGTGGATACATTTTCCATATAATCAATAATGGTGTTGTTTTGTACTATGATTCTGCAGTTGTTAGTTCTACAATTATGCGTGATGGATTGTTTATGCTGATTGCTAATTCTTCTAGTTTTAACCTATAACATGATGATGTTAATGTTGTTGTTGAAAAGAAACGTGAGAGAGTTACTGAAAAATCTTCTATGTTGTGGCATAAATGGTTAGGACATATCTCTAAAGAGAGAAGAGAAAGGTTGATTAAGAAAACTATTTTGCATGATTTGGACTTCTCTAACTTTGATACTTGTGTTGATTGCATAAAAGGGAAGTTTACAGCTAAAGTAAAAAGGGAGAAAATGACTAGGAAGAAGGAACCATTACAGATAATTTACATAGACATTTGTGGACCCATTACTCCTATTGCCATGGGAGGCTATAGGTACTTCATCACCTTTATTGATGATTTTTCTCGATATGGTTGGATTGAATTGTTGCATGAGAAATATGAATCATTGGATGCTTTTAAGTCACTGAAAAATGTTATTGAATTGCAACTTGGGAAGTAGATCAAATGTCTAAGATCTGAAAGAGGTGGTGAGTATTATGGTCGATATGATGAAACGGAAAGAAACTCTGGCCCTTTTGCTAGATACTTGCAAGATTGTGGAATTGACATGCAATATATCATGCCTGGCACTCCTCAACAAAATGGGATTGTAGAGAGACTAAATCGTACTTTTATAGAGATGGTTAGGTAGGTGCATGCTTAGTCACTCCACCTTACCAGAGTTCTTATAGGGAGATGCTTTGAGGACTGCTGTTTATGTTCTCAATCACGTGCCTAGTAAAACTGTACCAAAGACTCCTTTTGAGCTTATATCAGGAAAGAAGCCTAGTTTGAAGCATTTCTGTGTTTGGGGCTGTAAAGCTGAGGTAGGGACTTATAATCATCAGCTGAAGAAGCTTGATCCTAGAACTACTTCAGGTTATTTTGTTAGTTATTATACTGGGTCAAGAGGTTCAAGATTCTATTGTCCCAATCACACTACTAAATTCATCAAATCAGATCGAGCTGTCTATTTTGAAAGGGACATGGAACATAATAAAAGGCATGAGTCTCGTGTTGTTGATTTCAGAGAGAATCGTGTTATTGTTCCTACACCTATTGTTTTTCATCTTGAGGTAATTCAGCCTCCTCTGATTCATGATGATGTTGTTGATCCAGGAAATGATGTTGAAATTCCTCAGCAGGTTGACATTGATACTCAAGTCCCAGATATGGTTATAGTTCCACCTAGGAGATTTGAATGGATTCCTAACTCCACTGAGTCTTCTAAATTTCAAGACTATTACATTTATTTGGAGGAGCATGAATTTAATTTAGTTGAAGACTTAGATCTAATTTCTTTTTAGGATGTCATTTCTAGTCCTCGTAGTTCACAATGGTTGGCAACCATGGAAGATGAGTTGACTTCTATAAGTATGAATGACGTTTGAGATTTGGTGGAATTATCCAATGGTTGTAAGATTGTTGGGTGTAAATGGGTCTTTAAGACTAAACTTAATGCTAGAGGTGAGATAGAAAGGTACAAAGCCAGACTTGTTGCAAAGGGGTATAACCAAAGGGAAGATATAGACTATAAAAAGACTTTTTTTTTCCGGTCTCTACTAAAGATTCATTACATATTTTGATGGCTTTTGTTGCTCATTTTGATTTGGAGCTCCATCAAATGGATGTGAAAACTACTTTCTTAAATGGTGATTTGTATGAAAATGTGTTCATGAATTAGCTTGCTGGTTTTGTTGAGAAAGTTAAGGAACATATAGTATACAAACTGAGAAAATCCATTTATGGGCTAAAACAAGCCTTCAGACAATGGTACTTGAAGTTTTATCAAATTGTTTGCTCTCTTGGCTTCAAGGAAAATAATGTTGATCAATGCATTTACTTGAAGAATTGTGGGAGAAAATTCATTGTTCTTATCTTATATGTTAATGACATTCTTTTAGTCAGTAATGATATGGGTTTTCTTTCTGAGACTAAACAAATATTGACAACTCGTTTTGATATGAAAGATTTTGGCGATGCTTCTTTTGTTCTGAAATTCGTCATGGTAGATCTCGTAGTGTTCTTGGCTTGTCTCAGAAAAGATATATTGAAAGGATCTTGAATAGATTCAACATGAAGACTTGTAATCCTTGCAATGCACCCATCCAAAAGGGTGACAAACCTTTGAATAGCTAGTGTCCTCAAAATGATAAAGATAAGTTAGAGATGGAAAAGATTCCATATGCTTCTGCTGTTGGCAGTCTTATGTATGCTCAAGTTTGTATACGTCCTGATATTGCTTTTGTTGTTAGTGTACTTGGGAGATACTTGAGCAATCCTAGTGCGGGTCATTGGCAAGCTGTGAAACGAGTTCTGAGATATCTATAAGGTATTAAAGATTACATGCTCACTTATAGGATGCTTGATCACCTTGAGGTGATAGGTTATTTTGATTTTGATTATTGTGGATGTCTTGATGATCAGAAATCCACATTAGGATATATCTTTATGCTTACTGGAGGAGCTGTATCTTGGAAAAGTGTTAAACAAACACTTACAACAACTTCAACTATGGAGGCAGAGTCTGTGGCTTGTTACGAAGCTACTCGACGGCCAACATGGTTGAGAATTTTCATTTATGAGCTTAATCTTGTTGAGAGTGTTTCCAGACCTCTAATCATTTACTGTGATAACTCTTTTGTGGTGGGCTCTCTCAAATATGCAAGAACTCCAAGCATTCGAAGCATTTTGATACAAAGTATATGTTTGTTAAAGAGAAGGTTAAGAAGTTTCAGACTCGTATAGAGCATATAGCTACCGATCTTATGGTGGCAGATCCTCTAACCAAAGACTATATTGTTAAGGCTTTTGTGAGTCATGTAACCCGTATGGGTCTATTTAGATCTTTGGATGACTTGGATTAGTGAGAATTTGCCTTTTATGTTAATTTTGATAGCAACATTGTATTTGACTATTTTGTTATTCAATCTGGAGACTTTTGCTTATAATTGATGCTATTATTGTTATTTTCATAGACTTTGTTGATATACTGCGCAGATATGTTTAAATGTTTATATATTTATGGCATTTTATTAGAGACATTTTGTACCCAGTCTCATTTTGTTGTTATGAGATATTTTGTTAAATCTTAGTTAGCATCTTGGGTAGATGCTTGGGTCATTTTATTTGGAATTGAACAAACGGATCACCATTTTGTGTGTATTTCCTTATGACACATTCTATTTAGGTCATCGAGATATGGGTATCTTCCATATATGTTATCAGTACTCCTAACGGGTCTGATCTCTATATTATTGAGATACTTGTAACCTCATTTTGGACTTATAATTGAGAGATTGTTGGCTCTACTTTGACATCTTATTGTGGCCATATACTGTTGTATATTAACCTAAGGATTTGTTTCTGTTGTTCATTGATGTTGTTTATGCCATCCAAGTGGGAGAATAATAGAATTTTATCATTAATTTTGTAGACTAGCATAATAAACATAATTTTGCACAAGCCCCGATTAATTTGATGCCCATATAATTAGACTTGATAATTCTCTCTCTAACATGTCATTGGGTCTGTGTTTATGGGCTTGTTATGGTGGGTAGGCTTGGCCCTTATTTTGCAATGCACAGGTGGCCCTACTACTAGCCGACCTTAAATACAGTCGCCCCATTGAGAACTGTATGTGTTTTTTGCTAATTAAGGTTTGGAATAGCAGTAATCAATTCTTTGCGTCTCTGTCATTTCGCTTCACAAAAAACAATAATGAGTTCAATTGTTTCTTAATTTTCAAGTATTTGTTCATCTAATTATTGGATCTAGCATGTTGCAATCCTAGGGTTAATTAATTGTATTGATTTCCTATAGAATTATGATGTTATAATCTATATTGTTGATTTTTTTTTTTACATAGAAGGGAAAGTAGCAACTACATGACAAGTCTTGGGAAGCTAGTCCTAGCGATATCCTCAAGGAGGATTGAAAGGCACCCTGGGGGCGCAGTTACAAAAGTAATAATCCCTAGGTCAAAATGAGCAGCAAAATTCGCGAGCCAATCGGCGTTCCTATTTCCTTCCCTGTATGTGTGACGAGGAAGGGCTGTCTAGTTGCGATTGAGTAGTTCGGTGATGCCAAAGATGAGTGGATTGGTCTAGTGAGTGCAGGATGTGGGGTCTGAGAAAGCGCTCAGTACCACTTGAGAGTTAAGTTCCAAGACCACTCATCGGTAACCCAGATCCCAAGCTAAATGCAAGCCTGAGAAGACACCCCACAACTCGGCAGTGAAGGAAGAACACCAGCCCAGGTTTTGAACAAATCCTCCAAGCCAGGCACCGGTATTGTTGCGGAGTAGTCCGCCTCAGAGGCCAAGTAGGGGTCGGTTTTGCTCATCCCGTTCATGTTGAGTTTCACCCATCTTTGGGGTAGTGGACGCCAGCCAATGGACTGTTCCTGTCGAGGTCGGCGACCTGGAGCTGTTCTAGCTTGTCAGACAGAAGCTGTGTATATCTGCTGGACATATTGTAGGATGCAATGGATCGGAGATGTCGGCCAAGTGAACTGTGGGTCAAAAATAGTCAAATTCTTCCAGGACCATAAGAACCAGCAAGCAATCCTGAAAATGAGGAACCAGTCGAAGCCACAAATCTGTCGGTGTCGTTGAAGATTTATGAGGAGCCACTCTTGAGCCCTGATGGTGAAAAGTCAGGAGAGAGGGTTTGTTGCGGGAAGGCGAGCCACATGCATCTCGCTCGGGGGCAATCTCGCATAATATGAAGAGAGGATTCTTCTGTCAGATAGTGAAGACAGTCAGCAATTGACGTGAGTCGTCTATGCCTCCTTTGTTGATTAGTGAGTAATCTGTCCTAAGCTAGGAGCCATAGGAAGGACCGAATGCGTTGTGGGTCATCCCAACGCCAGATAGTTATCCATCGGGCACTAGAAGCTGGAGGGTCGTGCTCCATCAGCTGAGAGTAAGCCGCTGCAGTAGAGACAGTGCCGGCCCTGGGCAGGGGCAGGCAGGGCACCTGCCCAGGGCCCATCATAAAAAGGGGCCTCAAGGCTCCCATCTTGTACTAGACGTGCTTCATTATTCTACTTCTTTGTTGCTTTTTCTTCCTTTGTTGCTTTTTCTTCCTTTGTTGGGCTATTGTCGTTACCGAAGACATAACAGTATTAAATGTAGTAATAAATATAGATAAGAAAGTCGTGGAAATCGTTGGTGAAACTGTTAATATTTTCATTTTTCAAAAGTAATAAACGTAAGCAACTTCCAAGATTCAACGTTAACTTTTTATACCTATAAATAATTTTGAAATATTTTGAAATATTTTTATCTTTTAATTTTTTTATTTTCATCGATATATGTATTTAAGATATTTCAATTTAAAAATTAGTAGCAAAAATTTTCTCAATTTTATCTTCTGAGTTCTGAGTATAATGTAAAAGTAAAGTTTCTGATTTTTAATGTATTTTTAGCTTATTAAATATTTGAATATGTTATAATTAATTTGTAATTTATCAT
>JAOSBK010032448.1:0-11273 GCA_027568895.1 Erythroxylum shatona | reverse complement strand
AGATGTTAAGAAGAGAAAGGATCTCGGAGGCGGAGAGGGGGGAGTTGGCACCAGCTTGCCAGACAGCGTCGGCGACGTTGAGACGGACGACAGCTTGGAGAGACATGGGGACGCTAACCATGTTGGCTAGCTCAATGATGCGAAGTCTTGCACTGTTTCTCTCCTCTGTGCTCTCGTCTTCCATAACTATAAGCTCTGTTTGTGGAGAATAGGGTGATTTGTGAATACTAATTTATAAGTAAGATAACAAAAATGGGGTTCAACTTTCAAGGACTCAACAATAGTATTTTGTAGTTATGTTTAAAATTTTCCATGGCTACTGTGCTTTGGCTGTGACTGACAAATTGGGATGGGCTTTTCTTGAGACTGATGCATCACGTGGCAAAAAATGCAACTCAAATTTTGCTACCACACAAAGAAAAAAAAGATATATATGATTTCTTTACCGACATATGAATCAAATCAGATCCGAACTAAAAAAAATTTTTAAAAATCAAAATTTGAATTTAGTATGATTTCTTTAACTTAAAAGACACGAACAACATCATTTATTAGTAAAAAGGTTAGAAATATAATACTGTATGTCTCTACAGTATCTCAAGAGTCGAGAAATAATTCTATGCTCACCTCTCGCCGTGGTCTAATGTTTCTGATGTGTCGGTTGATGTTATGCCTACGATGCATCCGAAAGAAATTGAATTGGCGTGTTCGGCCTTTCTGCTGCTTTCTCACTATCATTTAATGGTGCTCTTGTCCCCACTTTTTTCTTTTGATTTTTGTCCGGTAGAATTTGAATTTTTTCCCCCGTCTTAGCCCTAACTATTCCACTATAATTTCAATACTAAATTTAAGAGAGAATATATACGTTATATTAAATTAATATTATTTAAAAATATAATTAATATTATTACAATAACAAATTAATAATATACACAAATATAATATTTTTATTGCATATTTAATCTCTAATATTCTGAATTACCACTTCTGAATTACCATATCGTTCTCAGAAATGTTCAATCAATATATTACAAAGTTTATAATGAACTTTTTTTATCTTTAATTTGCTTATGTCTAACAAAAAATTCTTGAAATATAATTGTATCGTCTCTATTAATATTAACTTTAGAGGCTAACGTTTTGCTCCAATCTTGTATGACTGCTTTAGTATCACGTTCATCCTCAGTAATTATATTGTGCATTGTAATGCATGCTGACATAATATCATGCAATATGAATTTTTCAAAAAACGTGTTAGTCCCTTGATAATTGCAAATTGTGATCGAAAAACTTCAAATGCATGCTCGACATCCTTCATGTTTCTTGCATCTTCATGAATAACTTCTTTTTTGGGCCTTGAGGAGTAGACCATTTTGGATAAATACATATTTTATTAATGAATTTATAACACTTATAAATAAAAATTATAAATAAATATTAAAAATAAATTTAATATTATATTCAATATTAATGTCATTTTAAATGCCTCAATGAGATCTTTGTAATGATATATTTTGTGTAAAGTAATATATATTTTAAATTTAATTACTTAGTAAATTATATAAATAAATCAAATTGTGTAAAGGACATAGAAGGAATATGTTAAAAAAAATAGACAAAGTTGTCTTTTTATAACTTTTGGTGCATGAATAGTAACACATCAAATTTGGTACATTACTATTCATTACACTATTTTGATGTTGGATTTTGATGTCTTCTTTGGAGTGAATTCATTGCGCCAATGGCCTTATTACTTGGAAGCTATCAAGATCGTGCTAAACTTACTAAACTACGTCAATAACAGATAAAGCTAATCCTCTTCCAACACGTTCAAACCTTTACCCTTTCCTCTTTATTCTGCTTTTTCTCATGAATTTTATTCTTTAAACCAAACAAGTTAGGCACTGAAAAGCAAATACATTAAGCACTATGCTTAAGTCATTTTCCTAGCAAATTGAACTTAGCCATATAGGCAACTCTTATTCTTTCACGAATTCCACCACAAATTCAGCCCCTAGTTCTTTTGGAGGCCATTGCTTACTCAAACTCTAGTTGCATATGTGAATCCATCACCTGTCCCTACAAACTCTTGTTATATATAGTGTCACTTACTCACCTAGTACTTGGTTTACTAGGTTGTTCTTATCATGTCAACACACACAATGTTTAAGTTAGCTTTCATTGTCGGAACAACATTCCAAGCAAGTCAGTCTAAATCTCGAAAAGTTGAAGATAAGTTAGCTTTCATTATCAAAATAGCATTCCAAGTGTAATATCTCATTATCCTATGTTAGGGGCTAGAACTCTAGAATAGAGTTCATGAGAGTTTATTGAGAAGTTAGAAAGTGCATTTCATGCTTATACATAATATAGCATACACACACGCATGAATATTGATTTTGCACATTAAAATGATTGTACATTCATTCATTAACATTTTTTTTGGGTATGATTGATTTATAAATGTGATTATATAGAGAATTGTGGTTTATATGTGTTAAAATTTGATTTGGTGATAATATTTATTGATTTGAAATTTTTGGTAAATTTTAGAAAATTTCTGAAATTTTGAATATTTTTGGACTAGAAAAAATGTCAAGTGACAAAATAATTATTAAGTGGTAGTAAAAATAAAAGTCAAATGATAGCAAAAAAATTTATAAATGATTTGGAGTTTGGAGACAAATGGACTAGATGTTAAGAGACATTAGTTAGTTTAAGAAATTGATTTATTAAGTTGTTTATTTAAGCGTGTCATGACACTCACCAAACATTGGTTACATTGCCTTTCATGATTTTTACCTAATTAAAAGACCATCTCATGGTCTTTCACCCATTATTTTTGTTACTTATACTCCCTTCTTCATTTTCTTCATTTTTTGTCTTCGTTTACGACATTCTCTTCTCCAAGCATCAATGTTGAACCTTGCTTCCATCCTTCACTTGCTACTTCCATTTTTGTTATCTTCATCTTACCACTAAAAAACCTAACCTACTCCTTCTCCATTTTGATGACCGTGAGATGCATGGAAAGCTAGGTTTCTTGGAAATTTTGAAGAAATTTTGAGTAAACCAAGTAAGTAGCATGTTAATCTTCATGGGTAGTTGTAAATGAAATTTTTATGATGAATGATTTGAGATTGAATGATCATGATCATGGGGTTACATATATGTTCTAACGTAGGTGTAAAAATAAAGAGCTTTATGGTCTTTTTTAGTGTATTAATGACATTCTTGGGTTGGCTAAATGAAGGCAATTATAATCATCATTAGGAGATAGATTGAAAGTGTAAATGGAGTTGATTTTTATGCTAAATCGTGGATGAATAAATGAATATAATCATGGCTTGTTTTTGTGTTTATGATAAGTAATAATTTATATATTTTTATAGAGATGTTTTTTAAAGTAGAATGATCATTATAATGGTGTTTGGATGAGTGTAGTAAATTGATAGATGAATACATGTGCTTGTGTTCTGTTTTGAGAGTATGAAAACCAAGAGTGACGAGTTGTTATATAGATGTTATGAGTTGTGAATTAAGGGTATAATAGAAGTGAAAATTATGTTAACCAAGACGTTGAGTTATGTTCTTGAAATAAGGAGAATTAGGATGATAGTTTAGAGGTAAAGTGAAGGTGATAATGGAGTTGAATGTGTGTTTGAGGCATTGATGAATGAATGGACATGTGTGATGTCTTGTTTTGTGATTATGATTAATAGTCTTGTATGACTTGTTTTGTGAATGTTTTGAATTGTAAATTGAGGTGAAAATGAACAAGAACTGAAGTAAAAAAGATGATCTACGCACAAGATGTGTTAGATGTAAAATGTAGGTAGTTAAAAATTTTTTGGAAAATTGAGAATGGCTCGAATATGTTAGTTGTAGTATTTCCACTGATTATGCATCTTTATTTTAGCCATAACTTGATCTGTACATATCCAAATGAGATGATTTTAAGTTCAAATTAAACTAGAGACATATGGCTACAAATTTTGATGAAGGAGTTGAATTTTAATTCTGTCTTTAAGAGTTTCAAAATTTGACTTGTAGTTGAGTACTGAGTGCAGTTGCAGTTGCAGTTTGAGAATAGTAGGTAGTATTTCGTGTATAACTTGCAAAAATACTGAACCAAAATAAAATTAGTATCGTTAGAAACTTAAGACATATGACAACATTTGTTTAGAAGAATGTATTACTAAATACCTTATTTTTTATGTCAAAATTGTCATGTAAAATTGATCAGAAAGTCTGTCTTGAGAAAAAACTAGAAAGGTCATCAACGTGAGTTATTCTTCTTTTATGTGATGTTTGAAACAACATAGGTAAGGTACTTTCCTACGATGCATTTAGACTTGAATGGGACTTTAAATGAACCTAGTTTGAGTTTAAATAAGTTGATAAAGTGTTGGATATGTATAGGTTGTAATTGAGGATATAACATGGTGAAAAGATTGTTGATATCAAGTGTTAAAATCTAGAAATTTATAAGTGTTATAAGAATAAAAGTGTTCTTAGAAATGCTAATATGATTGTGAGGAGATGAGTAATGTGTTTCAAGTAAGAATGAATGAGAGTTTAGATATTGTGTGATCATATAATGTTAGAATAACATTGGTGAATGATTGATTGATGATATTATAATAATTAAGTGTATTGAGCCATGAACCTTAATGCTTAATTGAGTAATGAACTAGGAATAAGTTTGTATTATTAAGTTGTAAATCTAAGTCCAAATTAGACATATATAAGCTTTGAAGTATGGATGATTATAAGATGTGAATAAAGGAAATATACTCAAGATTGTTATTAAACATTTATTGTACATAATTCATATATACATATGTTCATAAATGAGTACTTATATAATTGTGCAAAGTTATGATGTGTGTAAATGTGTATGTGATGCATGGTATAGAAGGGCAAATAGAGCGACAACATCCAGGCATTGCTGGGACTTCAAGACAATAGCTTTCTGGAGCAAACTGTGATTAACCTAGACGGTCTCACTTGAAAAATTATTTTTAAATTATATTTTAAATTATTATGTGATTGTGTTGATTCTGGACATTGAATGTCCGAGGTGTTTGATGCATGAATAAGATATTAGAAGTGTTCCTTGAATGTGAATTTGACGAAATAAGTGTTTCGTAACATGATTGTTGAATGTTGAACCAAGGTCCGATGATAATGTGATGCATTTCATTACATAAATGTATGAAAGATAAAGGAAGTTATGATCGGAGTTGCCAGCAAAAAGAGGTTAAAACTCAGAATGTGATAAGAGGCTCTGGCTTAGTTGCTATTGTATCCAGTATCTACAAAGAGATATAGGACATTATCTGATACAAGCTCGGGATCCATCAGGGATATGGGCTAGTAAAAAGGTACTCGGTCACAACAAAGTAATAAATGAAAGTGAGTCTCATATGCATTACATTTATAATTGATATCTATATTTTAAATGATTGAAATGACCAGTTTGACTGCTTTGAATGTGATATGTGATGCTACGCAATAAATGAAATGATGTGAATTATGTGTTTACATGTGTTGATAAGTTATATAAATTGAGTGAACCATCGAGAATGGTTATCTCACTAAGTTTGCAAAACTCACCAAAATTACAGCGTTGACATTTCAAAACTGAGAGAGGACACTAATGATAGAGAGACTTTATAAGAAGCATAGTTCTTACTTTTGAAAAGCAGAAATGGCTCAAAAGTCGGTCAGTTGAGATTGAAGGATTAGATAGAATTTTTATATAATTCCTCATGTGTGTAGCGTGTTTTGTATTTAGTTTTGATAATGTACATACAGGGATGAAATATGAAATGTTACAATGTACATATTCGATTTTTTGAAATGAAATGAAGAATTCAGTTTTTAAAATATTGTGACATTTACGTATTAATGATGATGCCATGATTAAGTTAGTGATATGAGTGCTCTAGCATGCCACCTTGTGGGGTATATATTCGGATATCACTCAAGATGTCGGGTATTTGTCCTGCGAGAGTAGGGTGCTACACTAAGTAAGTTAGTCTAAAGCTTGAATTTTTTTTTTAAGTTTAGAGTTGCGGGAGGGAGCGTGTTTTGAGGAACTAGTGTGGCTGGAATAGACTAGTACCGCCCAAGAGACCTAACTGCATTCACTTAAATTATAGTAATATTGGAAAACAAATGCAAGCATCAGTAGTTTGTTAGGTTTACTACCATTAGTTAGTGAATGCCTCAACATATCTACCTATTCTTCTTCAAGACGCATCTTTCATGTATTCTTGATTCCCAACCAAAAGCAAATGAATTAAAAAATTGATATTCTTGATGCAGTTATTAGCATCGTTGCATCAGCATTGGATGCATTTCCCTTTTCACTTTTTTAGGAGAAAGTTTCATTTAGTATCATGCTTGAATTTTGATTTTATTTATCGTGTTTGGATTTTTTAAAAGGATGTTTAAAATGCTAATTAATTCATTTAAGCTATACAAAATTTATATGTTTTTTAAAAATTAGGAAGGATGTAAAAAATTTAATTTCTGGTCACTTGGAAATTTCTATTAAGTACAACCCTAGTTCTTATTCAGCATTAATTTCTACAACCACTCGAAACTTGCTCGTGTTCAATCTATCAAGGAATAGTCCTAATTTCTGAGTTCTCTTTCATTTGTCCTTTGCCATAGCGAATGAAAAAGAGGGCCAATGATAAGCCAAATGATCCTAATGGGTGCCCCAAATAAAAAACTCAAGATATATGGTATAAGTTCAGTAGCTATGAGAACTTTAAGGAATCGCTAAATGAGTGGAACTGTCAGACACATTGTATGGTTAGGAATGAGTCAGTGGAACTGTCAGACACATTGTATGGTTAGGAATAAGTTATGTAGTTGTTACCTGATAATCTAGGGATATGAATAAGTACAAGCTATTTACTAGTGCCATCAGAGTTTAAGTCTCAAGTAGTTGTGGCAGTATATTAGGAAAAGTTTGTTATTTTTAACGTATTTAAGTTCAAGAATTATGCAATGAGAAAAGGGTGTATTTTTTTTAAAGAAAATTCCTATGATCTATTCTCACCCAAAGTAGAATTCCTCTATATAAGATTATTGAAGCTTTGATTGGAACCTATTATTGGTATCAAAAATGAAAATTATGACTACCAATAAAGAACGTATTGAAAACTTGGAAGCTGATTTAGGGAGTGGCATGAGTCGGATGGAACTTGGTCTTGGTGAAAAATTCCAACACATAGAAGACGCTATCACCAAGCTATCTGAGGTTATGTTCTCCAAAGACGAATCCAGCAGCAACAACAGTGCTCATAATAGTCATTTTGCAACAACAACGAAGAGTTCAAGGACAACACAGAGGGGGGACATCCACTATTTTCTTCCAGATTGGCCAAAATCACATTTCCAAAAGTGGAACAATTTTTCACGTCCTAAGGCACCACTAAAGCTCAAAAGGTGACATTAGCCTCATTTCATCTTGAAGGAGTGGCGAACCAATGGTGGCAATGGCTAAGGCAAGCCTATAAAGAGGAAGAAAATGATGTCACGTGGCCAGTTTTTGAAGAACTCTGGGCTCGATTTGGACCCACTTTGATCAAGCACTATCTAGAGTGAAACAAGTAGGCTCTTTACAAGCCTATCAGAAAGAATTTGAAAAGTTAGGGAATTGTGTGCAAGGGTAGACACAAAAGGCCCTGGTTGGAACGTTTATGAGAGGCCTCAAACTAAAGATTTCAGACGGAGTCTAAATGTTTAAACCTAAAAAATTAAAAGAAGCGATTAGTTTGGTACAAATGCGGGATGAACAATTAACTCGCCAGTTGAAATTTCCAAGGCCATTACAATCAATCCGCACCCAGGGTAACCTTATTTCTCCTACAAAAGCTAATCCAACCTCTCCCATGAAGCGTTTGACTTGGGACGGGATGCAATGACGACAAATTCAAGGTCTTTATTTCCACTGTGATGACAAGTTCACTGCGGGTCGTAAGTGTCGCAAACCTTAGATCTTGCTGTTGGACGACAACTTCAATTCAACTACTGAAGATGACAAGGAGGAAACCTCAGTCGCGATACATGATGAACCTGCAATATTGTTACATGCACTAACTGGGTGGTCTATTCCGCAAACCATGAGAATCACTGCAAAAATTAGGGAATCATAAAGTGATTGTTCTTATTGATAGTGGATCTACTCACAATTTCATAAACAAAAAATAGCTACAAGATTGCAACTTCCTATTGTACCAACTAAACCATTCAAAATAAAAGTGGCTAATGGAGTTCCACTGAAATGTCAAGAGCAGTTCGAACATGTCAATATGCTACTCCAAGGTATTCCTTTTTTCTTTTACACTTTATGCTTTGACACTCATCAAGTTAGACTTGGTGTTAGGAGTTAAATGGTTGGAGCAATCGAGTACAGTAGTTTATGCTTTGACACTCATCAAGTTAAAGTTGGTGTTAGGAGTTCAATGGTTGAAGCAATCAAGTACAGTAGTATGCGATTAGAGAAAAATGACTATGGAATTCCAATGGGATAACAAAGGTCAAAAACTTTAACGGAAAGATGGTCAATCCATCCAAGTGGTGTCTGTGCAAGCTCTTTCAAAGGAAATGCGCCAAGGAAATGCAATGTTTGTTGTTTGTTTTCAAAATAAAATAGAAATTCCACAAGATGGGGTTCATCCGGATATTCAACAATTGTTGCAAGATTATGTAGATATTTTCCAAGAGTCGAACCATCTTCTTCCAACCAAAGAAAATTAAGCATCACATCACACTTAAAGAGGGAACCCAACCTATTAATGTGAGACCTTACAGATTATAGAGCTCTAAATGTTGTCACCATCAAGAACTGATTTCCAATCCTTACCATTGATGACATGTTAGACAATACCTGGGTCATATTGTTACTATTCAAGGAGTCAAAGTGAACCAAAAGAAAATTAAAGATGTGTTAAATTGGCCAAGGCCTACTAATATTTCTAAGTTATGTGGTTTCTTAGGCTTAATAGGTTATTACAAGAAGTTTGTTTATGACTTTGGCCTTTTGGCTCGACCACTCACCCATTTGTTAAAAAGGGCCAATTTAGTTGGAATGATGAAACCGAAATTGCCTTTGTAGCTCTCAAGTAAGCCTTGACCACACTAACACTTGCTAAATTTCAATATTCCTTTCACTATCGAAACTTATGCCTTTGAAGATGAGATTGGTGCATTGTTGACTCAACAGGGCAAGCCAATAGCCTTCATGAGCTTGAGCCTTAGGACCATCCAAGAGATCGTAGTCAACATATACTAGAGAAATGCTTGCAATTGCCTAAGTTGTCCAAATATGGAGACCATATGTCATGGGTAGACAATTCTTCATTTAAATAGAGCAACATAGCCTCAAATATTTTTTGGAGCAATGCATCGTAACTTTGGAGCAACAAAAATAGGTGTCAAAACTGCTTGGATATGATTATGAAATCGTCTATAAGCCAAGCAAGGAGAATTCAATAGTTGATGCTCTTTCTCACATGATTGACAGCCCACATCTTGATGCTATGTATGTCTCACAAGCTCAAATTTGGAATGATATCAAAGAAACAGCCATCAAGCATCCATATATGCAACAAATTAGAAAGTTAGACACTGAAAAACAGGTGTTCCATATACTTGGTGGATGGATTAGTGTCTCGCAAGCTCAAATTTATAAAGATATCAAAGAAATAGTCATCAGGCATCCATATATGAAACAAATTAGGAAGTTGGACATCGAAAACCGGGTGTTCCATATACTTGGTGGGGTGGATTAGTGCTCTACAACAAGCTCAAATTTGGAATGATATCAAAAAAACAACCATCAAGCATCGATATATGCAACAAATTAGGAAGTTGGACACCGAAAACCAAGTGTTCCATATACTTGGTGGGGTGGATTAGTGTTCTACAAGAATCGAGTCATGGTGCCTCCAAATTCACACATCATTAAGTTGCTTTTGGGAGAATTCCATGACTCTCCAATTGGTGGACATTCAATAATTTTATTAGCTGTCAATGCATCAAATAGTGCATGAATATGTCTTCGCTTGCGATGTTTGTCAACGAGCTATGTTATCAACTCTGTTACCAATAAGCCTTTTACAACCATTGCCAATACCATGTCAAGTATGGGATGATGTCACAATGAACTTTATTGAAGGACTTCCTCAATTCAATGGCAAGAACACAATTTTTGTAGTAGTTTATTGCTTAAGTCAGCTCATTTTATTGCTTTGGCTCATCCATTCACTACAAAACTTGTAGTTCAGTCATTTTTGGCGTGAATTTTTCAAGACGTCAAGCACACAACTAAAGATGAGTTTTTGGTCAATCTAGAGTTATTAATTGATGCCTCGAACAATATTTGCGATGCTTTGCTTATCAGCAGCCACGCAGATGGAGCTTTTACTTACTATGGGTTGAGTTTTGGTACAACACCACTTACCATGTATCAATTAGAATGACACTTTTTTGAGCATTATATAGGCGATTACCTCCATCAATTCCACATTATGAGGTGGGTCGATGTTTAGTACAACAAATTGACTAATATCTTGCTTCAAGGGTTGACATATTATGCCAACTTAAAGCCAATCTCAGTGCTGCTAATAACCGAATGCAACAAATGGCCAATTCCAAAAGGCGAGATGTTGAATTTCAAGTGGGTGATTGGGTCTTTCTTAAACTTCATCCCTACCACCAACATATAGTCTTTACGCAAGCATGTCAAAAATTGGCCAATTGTTTCTACAATCCCTACGAGATTGAGAAGAAGATTGGCCAAGTATCTTATAAAATTAGGCTTCCAGAAGGATCACGCATTCACCCCGTCTTTCATATTTTGTTGCTTAAAAAGAAAATAGGTGACACACATAGGGTCTGCCCTTTGAGGTGAACTCGTATCTATTATACAAAACTAGATACTATTTTTCATTTCCAAAATATCCATAAATCCTTATTTTCCTCACATTCTGTCAGATCATCATTTCTCTCGATGCTTCTAATAGCTCAGATTCTTGAAGAATGCTCATGCATGTGACTCATACTGGGGATCAGTTGCCGCTGCCTGCTATGACATGACTATTATGCATACGACTTGACACATTTTTCAGAATGCCCATATAAGATAGTACTTCTGGGCTCTGATACCACATAAATGTAGCACCCCACTCCCGCAATGACCCGAACCCGACATCGATGGTGATATCCGAGTTCGTGCCCCGCGAGGGTGG